>PVKP010002628.1:0-120517 GCA_004027715.1 Plecturocebus donacophilus
TCAGTAGTACACATTTTTAGTTAACTTCAAGGTTATTTTTTGAGTAAATAAAAACATTTTGTCAGTTTATTCTTCCTCCTATTTTATGTACTTTCCTTGAAAAAAATAATTTGGTGTTATCTGTTCTTTATTAAATCACAGTTGCCTCGCTGAACTGGAAATGAGCTTGTAACAATTCAAGATTCATTAAGTACACTTGAATTAAAAGATGTCTGCTTTTATTGAAGAATGTGCTTGTATATTTGGATCAGTGAAGGGTTAGAAGTATTAGGAAAAGAGCTGTTTTAGAAATATAGCTCAACTTTAGGTAGCAACAGAATTATACTACCTGCACTTAAAATCTCTAGGGAAAAGGTATATTCACTAAGCAAAATATGATAGATTGTAGAAACACTGTAAAAACAAAATTGTTTTGAGTGCTGAGTCTGACATGTTGAAACGTTTAGAGACTTTTCAGAATATTTAGCAGTTCATTCTTGAAGATGAGTTAACAAAAATATCAGGTAGATTATATCATTATTTGCTCCTTGTAGAAAACCTATTGTTCTCACTTTGATACATTCAGTGGCAAAATCGTATAAAAGAATGGAAGCCTAGCGTGGTGGCTCACACCTGTAATCCCGGCACTTTGGAAGGCCAAGGCGGGTAGATCACGAGGTCAAGAGATAGAGACCATTCTGGACAACATGGTGTAACCCTATCTCTACTAAAAATACAAAAATTAGCTGGATATGGTTGCACATGCCTCTAGTCCCAGCTATTCGGTAAGCAGAGGTGAGAAAATTGTTTGAACCCGGGAGGCAGAGGTTGCAGTGAGCCAAGATCACACCACTGTACTCTAGCCTGACAAAAGAGCAAGACTCCATCTCAAAAACAAATAAATATATTAATTAATTAAAAAGTAAAGAATGGAAAGGAATATGCTATTAAATGTATTCCCTCACTAAATGTATTATTCTATACTTGACACTCCTTAGCTAAGAAGAAGCAGCCAATTGTTAGACTTAGGGGGAATCTGAGACGGAAATATCCTATTATGAGTTTCATTTTCCTTGAGTCAGAATCTGGTGTATATTTTTTCCTAGTGTGACTTAATGTGATTTCTTTTCCCCTTAGGAACTTTTTTCCTTCTAGTGATTTTAAACCTTTGGGATGCTTTCCAATCTTTTTCCCTCCTCCCTCCATCTCTTCTTTTCTTCCTTCTTTCTTCCATCTTTTTCTCCGTTTCCTTTCCTCCCATACTAAAATAGCATCATCATACTTATTTTTCATTCTCAGTTCTTCCTTTAATCAGAACAACGAAGGTGGACTTCAGGGTATAGCTTATCTTATGTTTCTTTATCTGGGTCCTGATCACATTTGTGAGAAAGCATAGAAGTATAGGATTACCATGTATAACTTTTTTCTATGTAAAATTGCAATCAAATATTTTTAAATGGCCTACATTTAATCTGGATTGAGCATTCAAGCTTTACTTTCTTTGATAATAACTCTAAAATTCATTTTCTTTTTAAAACATCTCATTTCTGAATGCGAATCCCATCATTTCTCATTCAGTTCAATGATTAAACTCTCAAAAGTTATCCAAGTTATCCTTCTTACATTTCCACTATTGTTTTGTTGTCGTTATTTAAGTTCTTTATTAGCAATGGTTTACAACTGATTACTACTAGAAAACAGTTTGTAATGTTATATTAAAGACAAAGGTCCCTAAAAATTTTAACTTGTTCAAATTGACTGTATATGAGGACATGTGAAAAACTTTAAAGGTGTCTTTAAATTGTTCATTCCCAGTCTGAGACATAAAAGGTACAAATTACATTGCCACCATGAGAGCAAGAATGCTATCAAGGACTACTGAAGTTGCAAAATAAACTCCTATAATGAGGCTTCCATAGATCAAAGGTGGAGAATATATCAAGAGGAATAACTGCAATGGATTGAAACATAGTATGTCAAATTCCATTAGTTTATTAAGACACTAAAATATTGTAGCTTAATTCTCACTGTTACTTTTGAAAATGTCTAGAAATAACTTGTTTGAAAAATAGCAAATGAAAGAAAACCATCAAATATTTATCTTGATTTTTATTTATAAATCTGCCATAGATAACTAAATAATTCTCAAGAAAATGTTTCTCTCTATAGAATTACTGCAGTTAGTAGAAAAAGAAGAAATTATAGAAAAATCCCATTTTATAAACTCCTAATAAAATTCTTGATTTAGGCAATAATAATCAATAGCCACTAGTATGACAAAAACAAAGGCACAAAGCTTATTTGTACCTCCAGATGAAAAAACAAAAACTACCTATAAGGCATTCTTGCAAAAAAAAAAAAAAAAATCTAATCCGGATCTAATTATAGTCCTTATATTTCAAAAGTTTAGAAAAACAGAGGAAGGGATAAGAAGGAGGACACAGAGGAAGAAGATAAAGAAAGGGAAGATTGAAGAAATTGTACATTTTAAAGATATGAATTATGAGCTCAAATAAATATTTTTATTCAAACTTAGGACTTCAGAATTTTTTTATCCTAATACGTTAAATTTTACATCTATAGCTCCTGTCTCTTATCTGAAAACCTGGTGAAAATTTGCATGCCTCCAAAATTTATATGTTGCAATCTAATCCCCAATATGTTGATATTAAGAAGTGGAGCTTTTGGGAGGCAAGTAGATTATGAGAATAGAACCCCTCCAAATGGGATTAGTGCCCTTCTAAAAGGGGTCTGAGTGAGCTTGTTTTCCCCTTCGCCCTCCTGCCACGTAAGGGTGCCTGAAGAAAGCACCATTCATAAAGCAGATGGGCCTTTACCAGACACCAAATCAACTGCAGCCTTCTTGTCAAACTGCCCAATCCCCAGAACTGGGCTACGCCCAGCTACGCCATGGGAAAGGAACTGTCCAGAGCCTGGGAGGCACATTCCACAGGCCAGTGTGTCTGGTGGTTGTGATACTGAGTCAAAGAAAATTATTTTCAAGCCTTAAAATGTAATGTTGTTTGTCCTGTTGGGTTTTAAACTTGCTTGAGACCAGTTATTCCTTGCTTTCTTCTTATTTCTCCCTTTTGGAATGGAAAAGTTTATTCTATGTCTGTTTCACCATTTATGTTGGAAGCACATAGCTTACTTGATTTTGCAGGCTCACAGCTGAAGAGAAATTTGCCTCAGGATGAATCATACTTTGAATTTCACCTCTATTTGATTTAGATGATATTTAGTTGAGACCGGACTTAGACTTTAAAGTTTATGCTTGAACAAATTAAGAATTTTAGGCTACTAGAATGAAATTAATGTATTTTGCATGTGAGAAGGACATTAATTTTGAGTGGCCAGGGCAAATGCTATGGTCTGAAATTTTGTGTCCATCCAAAATTAATACATGGAAATCTAAACCACAGTATGTTGGTATTAAGTGTCAGAGTCTTTAGAAAGTGACTAGGTGTTGAGATTGATATTCTTATGAATGTAATTAGTGTACTTATTAAAAAAAGAGATCTAGGGAGCTTACCTTTCTCCTTGCCTTTCCACAGTGTAAGGTACAGCAAGAAAGTGCAATTTGTAAAGCAGAGAGCCCTCATCAGATATTCAATCTGCTGGTGGCTTAATCGTGAACTTTCCAGCTTTTAGAGCTATGAACAATAAATTTATGTGGTATATAAGCTACCTTGTTTAAGGTACTTTTTTACAGCAACCTGAATGGACTAAGAAACAAAGATAAAAAAAGGATTGCCCATATGCACTGACTTACTTATTCTGTTGGCAGGTAATTTCTTTTTTTATTTTTTATTTATGATTATTATTTTACTAATTATTTAAGATATTTCAAACTACTACAAATTTTAGGAGTGTAAACTTCACACATTCATACATTTTAAACATTTTCTACTATCTGAGCCCTTTCTATCTCCTTTAGTTTGAATCTTATTGCTGTAATTTTATATCAATTACTTCTAGTTGAATAACTAAACTAGATGAATATAGAGTTGCCAAGGTAGCATTAAATCAGTGTTCCCTTGCACAGCTTTGCAGCAGATGTATTGTGCCCATCTGGCTGATCTGCTGAAAATGTTCCTTTGCCCTTATCTTAATTAGTTCAGACTACTAAAACAAAGCACTACAGACTAGGTGGCTTATAAACAACAGGAATTTATTTGTCATAGCGCTGGAAGCTAAGAAGCTAAGAAGGATCAAGACGCAGGCAGAGCAGGGGTCTGGTCAGGCCCAGCTGCCTTGTTGCACATTGCCATTGTCTCAGTGTATCCTCACACAGCAGAGAGCAGAGAGAGAGAAAAAAAAAAAACAGTCTTTGATAAGGGCACTAATTCCATGCATGAGGCCTTTGTCTCATGACCTCAGAACCTTCCAAAGACTACACCTCTTAATGCCATCATACTGAGAAATTAGATTTCAACATATGAATTTTGGAGGAATGCAGATATTCAGTTTATAGCAGATTTCTTGTGATTTAAGGGAGTGCTACTTAATCCTCCTGCATACAACTGGGAAGACTGTAAAAGTGAGTATTCTGATTTAGCAGATTTGAAGTGGGGCTTCAGTTTTTTGCATCTCTAACAAGGTTCTCGGAGATGTTGCTGCTGTTTGTCCCTGAATCACACTTTGAGTAGCAAGAGTTTAAGATTTTCTGCGATAAGGGATTTTGTTTTCAGATGAGTAATATGCGACATTTCCTCTCTTTATCAATTTTCTTGTGTCTGGGTAGGTAATTAAAAGTATAGTAGTACCAAAGTTGAGGTAGCTGTTTTTCCAGGTTTTGTTGTCTGAATTTTTCTTATTCTCTTTACTAATGCTTTCTCTAAGTTGTCATTGATAGGATGGTCCTCTGCAAACTATCCATCTTCATCCCTAGTGCATGTTTTGTCTTATTGGTCTACCCCTACCTTAGCCATGACTGTCAGTGCTCTCAGCTCAGGGAAGCTTAATATATTGTGACAGAAATTGTATTTTCTCATGTAAGAAGGTGGGAATCACCACCACCTGCAAAAAGGAAAGATGCTATTGGGTTGCTTTCAAGGAGAGCTCTCTAACTTTGTCTTTTCCTGACTCTTATCATTTTGGAGGTGGCCTGACTCTCACTGTTTTGGAGGTAATCTGGTGTGAATAAGATGTATTAGGGATATGATCTGCTGCATATTTACTGCCTTGCACTGCAACACCACCTGTGACATTTGCAGCCTCTGTACTTAATTCCCTTCAACAACATCAAACTTCAAGCCTTTCCACCTCATATACCATAGAGTTGCTTCCTGGTTTACCTCCTTTATGACAATCTACTGCCCATCATCTCTTTCTTAGTGTGTTTCAGTTAATTATATCTTAAATATTTCTTACAGTAGATATAACTGAAGGATGTGGATTTGAGGTCACTGGGAGCTGCTGCTTTCTCTGTTCCTCACCTATGCCCAGGGTGCAGACCTCATTTTCTGAGATTGAGAGAGATCCAATAATGAGTGGCACCTGGGTTCCTTCTTCATGGCTCAGTCATGAAGATGATGACGAAGGCACACACATTGTAATGCCTGCAGATCTCCTCCTTGGTGACATTGATTAGGCCAGAGATGGTGGATCCATTCAGGGATTTCTTGGACTCACCCATTACTTCCAGAATCAGATTCAACCTTTGTTTTCATATATACAAAAATGAGAAAATGATACCTACTTTACAGGAGAAGTAGATAAACTATCTCCAAAGCATGTAGAATAAGCCAAGCATTCAAATGCTTCCAGGGAAAAAAAGCAGATTTGGAAAACCTTTATGAAAAACTTTTGTGAATTCAGAAAAACAGGATTGTAACCTTAGATACGTTATTAATACCTAATGATCGCTTTTCTTATCTATAAAATTATTGAAAAACAATAATTGTAAGGGTTCTGGTGTTTTATCTTTTCTCTATTTTCTGATGATCTTGGATATAAGGTCACCTATTGTGAATGAGGAGCCATTAGTTTCTGGAGAAGCTTTTAAGATAATGTATGTTCACCTTTCAATATACGGAGATAGGCTACATAAAACATCTTGTGACATTAAACACACTGGAGCTCACTTGATAAACAGAGAAGCTATTTCTATTAAAACATCTGATGGGTGAAAATATCTCTAACGACAAGGTCTAAGCTTCTTCAATAGTAAAGTGTATTCTGTAGTAACAGGCTTTGGGAAAGTTCCAGTGTTTATAATAAAGATGAGTTGAAAAGTTTAAAAGAAATCAGCAAAGAAAAATCATACCTAGGTAGCACTCGATAGAGGTTCTTTCAAACGTGATTAAAACAACATCCTACTAAAGATATCAGAGTGACATGATCTTTATAGAGTAAATGTTTATGTTGCTATGCCCATGTTTTTGCCATCAGAGAAAATATGACCATGAAAAGAAATTTCTGTAAGTGATCATAGAAAAATACATATTTTACATTTAGGAGAACTTTTTTTTTTTGATAATGAGTGAGGCTGTTTGGATGAAAACCCTTTCCCTCCTATGGTCTTTAGAGCTTTCCCTCTAGTATATTAGCTATCTCAACTAGTATTAGGAGAGTGATAGCACTGACCCCCAGTCTAACCTGTTAAATAACTGCACAACAGTCGCTGAAATTCCTTGGGCCAATTTTGTACTTAGAGATTACAGGATGATTTCTGCTTCCATTTGTTATCCTTTCGAAATTCCACTCACTGATCTAGATATGGATTCAGTCAAGGTTATTGTGCTATTTGTCTTTCCATAAATAAGATGAATTAACTTTTTAAAATCTCTTTTAGCTTAATTACATTTGATCTCCTCCGGATTTTAAGAAAAAGAGTAATACTTCGCCAAGATCTGGCAGTATTATATTGGTTCTCTTACGGGGTCAGGGGAAGCAGGTATAGAGCAGGAAAAATTCAGTTGAGTAAACTTTTTGGAAAAGACAAATGATGACCTTTTTGTTTGCATTCTTCCGTGATACTTTTAATTGATATCCATGGTTTCAACAACTTCCTCCCTCCATTCTGTCCATCAAAGCAATCTTTGCAGTATTCATATTTGATCATGGTAGTCCTGAGCTAAACAAACAAACAAATGAAGAAAGAGTGTTTCAATTATTTTCTGTGGCCAGTTAATGGAGCCCATAATAAAAGCCTACCTTGAAGATATTACAGGTTTGGTTCAGACAACTACAATAAATCAAATATGAGAATAAAGTGAGTCGTGGAAAATTTTTGATTTCTCAGTGCATATAAAAGCTTTTTTTACATTATATTGCAGTCAATTAAATGTGCACTAGCATAATGTCTTGAAAATGACATATGTAACTTTATTTAAAAGTATTGCTAGTAACTTTATTTAAAAGTATTGTTGGGGGTTGGGGAGTAGAAGAGGGATAGCAACAGGTGGGGAGATGAGGGGGGATAACATCTGGGAAAATACCTAATGTAGGTGACAGAGGGCTGGAGGCAGCAAACCACCACGGCATGTGTATACCTATGTAACAAACCTGCAAGATCTGCACATGTACCCCAGAACTTAAAGTGTAATAAAAAAAAAGTATTGCTAAAAATGATCTGAGCATCCAGCAAGTCGTAATCTTTTTGCTGTTAGTGAGCCCTGTCTTGATGCTGATGGCCTCTGACTACTCAGGGTGGTGGTTAGTGAAGGTGGGAATAAATGTGGCAATTTTTTAAAATGAGAAAACAATGAGGTTTGCCACCTCAACGGACTCTTCCTTGTGCAAAAGATCTATCTGTAGCATAGAAGGCTGTTAGATAGAATATACCTACAATAGAACTTTTAAAATTGAAGTCAATCTTTCAAACCTTGTTGCTGTACCAACAAAGCTTAGGAGATATTCTAAATGCATTGTTGTCATTTCAACATTATTTACAGCATACTCTCCAGGAGCAGATTCCATCTCAAGAAACTACTTTCTTTGCTCATCCGTAAGAAGCAATTGTTTACTCTTTCAAGTGTTATCATGATGTGGCAACAATTCAGTCACATCTTCGGGCTCTGCTTCTAATTCTAGCTCTCGCTATTCCTGTCACCTGTGGAGTTAATCCTTCTACTAACATCTTCAACCCCTCAAAGTCATCCATGAGGATTAAAATAAACTTCTTTCAAATTCCAGTTAATGTTGCTATTTTGACCTCCTCCTTAAGTCACAAAAGTTCTGAACGGTATCTAGAATGGTAAATTATTTCCAGTAAGTTCTAATTTACCTTGCCCAGATCTATCATAAAAATTTCTGTCTATGGCAGCTATAGCCTTCGGAAATATATTTCTTAAATGATAAGACATGAAAGTTAAAATTCTTGAACCATGAACTACAGGATGAATATTGTTTTAGCAAGCATGGAAACAATTAATCTTCTTGCTCATCTCCATCAAAGCTCTCAGGTGACCAGGTACATTTTGAATATGCAACAATATTTTAGAAGAAATATAAATTTCTTTCTGATCAGTAGATACTAGTAGTACACTTAAAATATTCAGTAAAACATAATGATATGCTTTCATCCAGGCTTTGGTGTTTCATTTATAGAACACTGGCAGAGTAGATTTACCATAATTTTTAAAAACTCTAGGCTTTTGAAAATTGTAAATGAGCATAAGCTTTAACTTCAAGTCACCAGTTACATTACCCCTAACAAAAGAGTCAGTCTGTGCTTTGATGCTTTGAAGCCAGCCATTGACTTCTACTCTCTAGCTATGAAAATGTTAGATGGCATTTTCTTCTGATAGAAGGCTGTGTTATCTATACTGCAAATCTGGTTTTTAGTGTTCGACCCTCATTAATCATCCTAGTTAGGTCTTCTGGATAATTTGCTGTAATTCTACATCAGCACTTGCTGCTGTGCCCTGCACTTTCATACTATACTTATGCCTTCTTTCCACAAACCTTATGTACCAACGTCTGCTAGCTTCAAACTTTTTCAGCAGACTCCTCACCTCTCACACTCTTCACAGAATTGAAGACAGTCAGGGCCTTGCTCTGGATTAGGCTTTGGCTTAAGTGAATGTTGTGGCTAGTTTGATCTTCCTTCCAGACAATGAAAACTTTCTTCATACCAACAATGAGTGTTCTACTTTCTTACCATCTGTGTGTTCACTGAAGGAGCGTTTTTAATTTCCTTCAAGAACTCTTCCTTTGCATTTACAACTTGGCTAAGCATAATAAGTATAGCATCCAACATATACATTTCTCACTAAGCTTAAGCATTTCAATCATTTCTAGCTTATGATTGAAAGTGAGAGACATGTGACTCTTCCATTCACTTGAACACTTAACAGGTCATTTTAGGGTTATTAATTGGCCTAATTTTAATACCGTCATGGGACTAATGATATCCATCAAAGAATATGGATGTCTGAGGAGGAAAGAGCAATGAGGCAGTGGCTGATCAGTAGAGCAGTCAGAATACACACAAGTATTTGACGAAAATTTGCCATTTTACACAGGTGTGGTTTGCAGTACTCCAAAACAACTATAATTTTAAAATCAAAAATTACCAATGGCACATCACCACAACAGATATAACAATAATTTTTTTTAAAGTTTGAAACATTGTGAGAATTACCAAAATGCAACACAGACACACAAAGTGAGCACATGCTGTTGAGAAAATGGTGCAAATAGAATTGAATTTCTAAATGCAGAGTTGCCATAAACCTTAAATTTGTTAAAAAAAAAAAAAGAAGAAAGAAAGAAAGAAAGAAAGAAAGAAAGAAAGAAAGAAAGAAAGAAAGAAAGAAGAAAGAAAGAAAGAAAGAAGAAAGAGAAAAAAAGAGAAGGAAAGAAGGAAAAATGTGGCAAACCTGTGTTCAGAATCCTTGTTCTACACACATCTTTTGGGCTTGAGTTTCATCATCTGTACAATGGGGTTGGAGACAGAAGGGTTTGGCACGCTGACTTCTAAGGTCCCTTGTGGTTCTTTCTCCAGTGACCAAGGTCTCCTTGAGCCTCCTACATGGGGTGCCTGCTACAGAACTGTCTCTTAATGAGCAGTGATGAAGGGGATCTGCAAAATGGAACGATCCTTAGCAGGGAGGTGAAAGAACCCAGCAACGATATGGATGGATGTCCTTGAAGGCCCCAGTGTGGCGGGGTTAGGCTTACATGAAAGTGCTTCCAAAAGCCTCTCACCTTCTCCCTCCTTCCTAAAATAATAGAAACTGCGGCTATTTGTAAGCACTTGGTCTTTGCCAGCATTGTTGCAGGCACTATAACAGGAGGCCAGACATCCAGCTCCCCAGGGAGTAAGGGGTCCCATGGACCCAGGCTGATGGGACCAACCATGAGGGCGGGGAGAGCTGTGACTGTAAAGGAATCCAGGCACCAAATCCTAGCATTGGGATCTTCATAGTGATCATTTGCAAGCCCTCAACTCTGCCATGAGCTGTTACACTATTCCTTGTTCTGCTGTTCCTAGCATTTTCTTAACACTATTTGCTAAATGCTCTTCTTTTGGCCATATAGAACTATTATTCCTCAAACAGACTACATATTTATAATTTGTGTGTTATTTTTATTCTTCCCTAAAGTCCAGAAATGCCTTTTCATATCTTCACTATATATACAGACACACAAACGGGTTAGCAAACTGTGATTCCTTGAACAATCCAGGGATAATTAATATGTGGGCTTTTTGAAGGGAGACTGTGGCTTGTCAATGACTGGAGAGTTCAAAGCATAAGAATTATTTCTTTTGAATAAGTAGAAAAAGTATCACCAGTCTAAGTACAATCAGCTAAACTCTTTATTTTTTTTACAATATCTGATAAACTTCTGTGATCACAATTAATGACATAATAATAGTTTTCCTTTCACTGGGAAAAGTTGTCTGCAATTTAGTCTTCATTTTGTCTTTTGACTGTTTATTGCTAAAAAGCATAATATCAAACTGCCTTCTCATTCAAATTTTTAATGTTATTTTATGATTCAAAATCAGAGACAAAAACAGAGAGCTGCTTCTGATGTTTTTACCTGAATAAAAGAGAATAAATCACTCACAGATGTCTGAAGAAAAAGTTAAATGATTATAAAAACATTATTACATAGAGAGCTACTAAGGGTATTGAGTGAGTTAAATATCCAGGAATTGATGGCTCTGGTCAGTGTCATTTTATAGAATCACTGGCGAGTGATTTGCGTGTTTTGAATCTCTTAGAATTCACTTGATAAAATAACATGCAAATGGGGAGCATAAAGACATGCAGAAATTTTAAGTGGCTACCTAGAGAGCCAAGCCTTAAATTCTCCAAATACTCATTATTCCTCAGCTGGAAAATAAATCAATGACTCAAGATAAAGCATGAGTGAAAAGGAATAATACTGAGATAGTCACCAAAGTTTCTTTTAGAATAAAAAAAAAGAAAAAAATAACAGACTGAACAGTTGTGTATAGTAGCACTGACAACATTAGAATTTCCTTCTTTCAACCCTTCTAGATATACTTATTGTAGCTGGGTTTGGCTCCAGTACCCTTCTTCTTGTTTTTATTTTGAATTAGTTCCAGACTTTTTAGCTCCAGGGAAGCTAGGCATAGTACTAAAGTTGCTCTTTCACTTAAACAGTGCTAATTGCAGCTACAAGCTAGTTCATAGACTATGGAAATGAATGATGCGAAAGACCTGTTAGATCATCTCTTCCATCTGATTCTGGCAAAACAGGATTATTTTTTACATTGTGTCCTGGAATATTCTGCCTGGTTAATTTGAAGTGACTAAAATAATGGTGCTTTCACAATTTCCCTTGGGAGACAATGATGTAGCCTAATAAATTTCACTCAGGACATCAATCTGAAGAGCAACCTAGGTTTTCTTTTTACTTCCTTTCATGCCATTACTTCTGCTTATACACCCTTGGATCAATCTAAACAATTCATTTCCCTTATTCATTCAATACAGCAAATTTCCTGGCTACCATCCTAAAAGAACTCCAAAGATGGTTTCATTTGCATTTCTGGAGAAGGCTATGGTCTTGTTTAGTGGTGAAGCAAAATACAGCTATTCATTCTTCCATGAATCACGCTTGTCCAAAAGGAGGCAAAGGAAGGCTGTAAAAAATAAATAAAAACCCCCACAAGAATGTAGCATTTGCATTATATCTGCACATTTAATTCATCAGCTTTAAATGTATATTAAAACTTTCTTTTTCTATGACTTTTAAATATGTCACTTCTATTAGATTTTCCACTCCTTGCAATCTTATCATTAAAATTTATTTTTGGACTCCATGTTTCTCCTTCATCACAGTGCTCACTTGTTCTCTGAGGGTAAACCTGTTATTTTTATTCATTAATTTGAAATATACTAAAACATTTTAAATAAGTATGTATATTGATTTCTTGTTGTGTCATTTAAATGAGCATACATCTGATTTTGTATTATAAAATGATAAAATAGTCAATCATGCAAGATACTAGATTTTTGACTGAAGAGAAAATATTTTCTATAGATGATAGATAATGAAAGGAAAATATTATTACTATAAATGATATGCAATAAAAGAAAAATATTGTTGCTGATATTGCAAATTTATTAGCAGAGTTGATAGAATTCTGGGATGTGGAAACTAGAATATTTTAAAATTCTTGTAACAAATTATCCTTATGTGTATTTTATAGGTAACTGATTCTAAATGGAAGAGTTATGATTTAGTACACATTACATACATTGTAATAAGCAATAAGAATAATAATCATTGTTATCTTTGCAATATGAACTTATTTAAGATAATACAGTTCATGAGAATAAACTACTCATCCATGTTAAGTAAAATAAATCATCTTGTTCACCAAAATGAGGCAATAGAAGCAATGTATTATAATAAGACTTCTCACAGGAATTAAGCTTAGAGAGTTTCAATATATTTCAGATAGATAAATTTTAAGTAACTGTTTAAAAAACTCATATGCAATTCCTATTCTCGATTTATGTACACAAGGGGCAAATTCAAGAGTAATTAATTTAAAACTTAAAAGTTTCTAAATCTTCTGCAGATAAACACTTTCCTCTATCTTTTTATTTTAAAACTTCAATGAGCTGTCATTCTGACTCTCACTCTTTAAGACTAGATCCAATCATTTAATTAATTTAGGGTTAAGACAATAGTTTTTTCTTTTTAATATCTACCCTTATAGCATTTTCTTGTTCAAGAGTCTTCTACTTTACATACATTTTTATAAATTTTAATTACTTTAGGTGGGGTTCAAATTATTAATAGAATATCTAGATTGAACATCTAAAACAAATTTTAAAGTAGGCAATTGCATATTGAGTTAAGAAGGCCGATACTGTCTCTTAGTTCTACATTTTTTGGGTGAAAAGTCTGTATTTTTCACGATAGGTTTCAACACAATTTCAGTATTTTTTGTTACTTTGAACTTAAACCATATTTATCTCATTTAAATTATGTCAAGATTAAACTAACATAAACTAACACCTGTTGCATATATTTAAAATACATAAATATATTTCATGTAATTAAAATGCAAAAGCAGACATCCACTCCTGTCAGTAAGAGAAGGAAATAAAAGCATTACCCTATTGTATGCACTGTTTGTTTTATACTGAGAGACTTAAGGTTTTTTCTTTTTTTATGTATTCAAGGAACTCAGTTAAGATTTACAAATTTGTTACAATATTACTAATAAGTTTAAATAGGAATCTTAATTTGTCCTTTTAATAGGAAGTGAAACAGAAGTTTGCTGGAAGTGAAAGTCAAAAAAAAAAGAAGGCAAAAAAGTAAGCAATTGGATGGATCAAATGATAAAGGAAGAAGGAAGAGTAGTTAGTGATATCTTTCCAGAAAGTGAAAAAGAGCATATGAAATGCCAAGTGACTTGACAAAGCTACCACATCAAAGTTAAGGTTCATGTAAGTGCATATACATTTTTTTTCTGTTTATAAACTAGTAAACTAGTTGTGGAACGTATTTATTTGCTCAAAAATCTTTCTTACATTTTCTCTTTTCAAAATTATGTTTGTATAAATTTATAGATTTGAACAAATTTTTCTGATTCTGATCCCTTTTGGGATGGTCTATTCTAGTCTTAGACCTTTGACAGTGACTATCTGTTCTGGATGCCTGGTTATGTACCAGGTTGTCATATTGATAAGGTCGAGATTAATCTAGTTTAACTGCCTCCATTACCCCAAGGCCCTCTTATTCTTAATATTTAAAAATATATAGAGGGCGATGTCCAACTGGCAGCATTCTGAAAATAACGAGCACTAAAGTACTTTTGTATAACTCAGAAATTATAAAATTATCAGGAGTACTCTTAACCATTACTCTTGTAGTAGACAAAACTGTACCTCAAAGAGAAGTTTGTATATTTGATATTTGGAGATCAGGGTAGTGAATGTATTAAATATATAATCAGAGAATGAATTCAAATTGATTTGAATGATTCTGTACATGACTAGGAAGTGCCATACCTTTAAGATTCAAAATATTTGAGCCAGTCTTTCAGCATATATTACATATATTTTATATTAACTCTTAACTCTTAGTGTTGCCTAAAGAGATTAAAGATAACCATAGAATACAAACTTAAACTCTTCTACAGTCCATCCAAGAAAAACAAAATGAATGTTTCAAAGTGATTTGTTGAATGCTCCTGATTTTTCTAGTTCTATTGCTGCCAGATACTGACTTCTATTTTTAGGTACTGTAAGAAACAAGACAAGAAGCAAGGTCTTCGGAGACTCATTAGGACCATTAGAAAAATGCTTCTAGCAGCTCCTATCAAAACAGCAGAAATAAATAACCTTTGTTCCTGGGACGTGGATTCACCCTGATTCTGCAGCCGTGTTTTCGGATGATGTATTACAGTCATTATAGTCACCTCTGTAGGACACTGTGTACACAAAGTGTGAGAGGCTTACCTCCCAGTTCAGGGTATTTCCTGATATATGAACCTTTTGTCCTTGTCAGATTGTCCAAGGTGAAAAGAATAAACTTTAAATATGAACCATTTCTAGGCAACATAAATACAGGGAAGGAAATAGTTCATCTTACTTTTTCTTGCCACAAAGTAAAAAAAATAAAACTACTGGGAGAGAAAATAGATTAAATAATAAAACACCTTAAAAAGCAGTATTACTTGTTTCATGTTTTACAAATTACTATTTAATAGAGACATCCCATAAAATCAAAATGCCAAAATCTGCTGTTTGCAGGAAGTTGCATTTCGTAACAAAGAAAAATGTTTTAGATATTTATATCAGAAAGGACCAAGAGATTCATATCAATGGCAGAAAAAGCTGAAGGCATGTGACATATATTTTCCTCATACAATGTAATAGTACATATTTGGCTCAAGTAAGGTTATGAATGTTTAACAATGAATGGGTATTATTGAACATTTTTTGAGAAATTCCATCAAATTCTAACTGAACTAAATATATACCTTAGATTACATTTTACTACTTATTTATAAATTATAAAATATGATTACATTTTTAAAAATAGTCAGAAACTAATTTTTGTTTTTGTTTGTTTTTGAGACAGAATCTGGCTCTGTCTCCCAGGCTGAAGTTCAGTGGTGTTATCTCGGCTCACTGAAACCCCCTCCTCCTAGGTTCAAGCCATTCCCCTGCCTCAGCTTCCCAAGTAGCTGGGACTACAAGCATATGCAACCATACCTGACTAATTTTTTTGTATTTTTAGATAGATGAGGTTTCACCGTGGTGGTCAGGCTGGTTTCAAACTCCTGACATCATGTGATCCACCCACCTCAGCCTCCCAAAGTGCTGGGATTATAGGCATGAGCCACCACGCCCGGCCCAAAGTAAATTTTTATTGTAATGTTTTTCAATCTTCATATTATCATTGAAGAGAACTGTGACTGAATCAGCTCGGGTGTCTCAGTATCAACAGTAACCCTAAAGTAATATTTAGAGGTACTGTTGACAGATTTTGACTATTCTTTTTATCTCTTTTTAAAACTTATGCGTAACTTGTTGGAATATATAATGTTAATGTGATGTATTTGTTCCTCTTGATTATCACTTGTTCATTATCAACTAATGGCAGTGGTTTAAGTCAGGCTCCAGCAGGAAGTCTAAAAGAGTGCTGCATAATTCAATAAAGAGAATTTAAGAAGAGGATTTAAGTACACATATGCCTAGAATGCTCAAACAGTGAATAGTAAGGAAATCCCAAGATTAGCAAAAGCAAGAATCAGCTATGATTCTGAGGGATGGAAAGACAAAGAAGAAAACATGAGGACCAGAGCCCATGATCTGGATACATTCAATAGATGAAAATCCAATGAATCTGCTGATGGGAGTAGGGCAGATGAAGCAGAACCACTGTGCCATATGCCACTAAACAGAAAGAAAGAGACCCAACTGCTCAGCTTCTCCCTCCACCCTGAACTGTCCACTCTCTTGACAGTGACTCTCAAGGGCAGAAGCCTTGCTCATTGACAAGTAGGATAGAAAAACAGTGTGTGCAAAGGTCAGTCCCAAATAAAGCAGGGATACATTCCATGTCCAAACAACCCTTTAAACTAAATCAGGTAAGATGTATACCATTTGGATGAATTATCATTATGAAGCAAAAATCAATCTAACCACAGTGAAAAAATGGGCAATTATATCAACAGTTGGACATTTGGAACCTGCCTTGTCATGAAATTCATCAGTGCTAATAAAACACAGATAAGTATACTCACTCATGATCACACACATATAAACATAAAAATGCATGCATGCCAAACAAACACAGGCACAGCCACTTATCAGTTACGTCAATATGCTGTATAAAACTTTTAAGAACAATTATGATTGCAAAATATCACTTGGGTTTGCTGCACCGCAGAACTTACTGTTTTCCTTAAAAAAGTACAACTACTTTTTTTCTGGAAACTTTCAACTTGGCAGGGTTGGCAGAAGGAATTTCTAAATTGGTAGATAATTTGGACAAAACATTTATAAACTGCTTTATAAGTTCAGGATTCTTTAAGTCCAAGTATTTATAATATTGGTAATAGTTCTGTTCATATCAAATTTATTTAGAGATTCTAAAGATATGCCCATAATGGGATTGCCAGCATGTAAATTTAGTAATATAAATGATCACTCCTGAGTAATTTATAGTGATTTGGGGCAAAACAATAATGTTGATTTTTTTTTTGGTACTGAAATATTATTTGAAGTAAATTTTCTTTTTCCCTATATCTGAGCCTACCTCAGATGTTTAGTTCCTGTATTTTTGACCAAAATATTAGTCATTGCCCTTATAAGCCACTATGAGATGTTTATTACAAAGAAATGATCACTTGCTATCATTAACATTTTCAGGACTAACACTGGGAATTCTGCTCTTATGTTTTATTTTTCTGGAACCAATGAGTAACACATTTTTTTTTTTTTTTGAGGTGGAGTCTTGCTCTGTCGCCAGGCTGGAGTGCAGCGCCGCAATCTCGACTCACTGCAACCTCCGTCTCCTGGGTTCAAGCGATTCTTCCGCCTCAGCCTCCCGAGTAGCTGGGACCACAGCCACGTGCCACCATGCCCGGCTATTTTTTGTGTTTTTAGTAGAGATGGGGTTTCACCATGTTGTCCAGAATGGTCTCGATCGCTTGACCTCCTGAACCGCCCCCCTCGGCCTCCCAAAGTGCTAGGATTACAGGCGTGAGCCACCGCGCCCGGACGTAACACATTTTTAAGTTAAAATACCTTAGAGTACTCACTGAAAGGCAAGGCAAAAAATCAAAAGTAGGAAAAGATAACTAAGAATAATCATTTACTTACCAGCACTTGAAATAACTTTGTAAAGAGCTAATGAAGTTTGCCACATGTGCTGAGCAGTTTTAGAAACTGACCTTTAATAAGGATAGACTTGAAAAATAAGTCAGTGTGGCTTAACTTGACTTAATCAAGCTTTATCATTTAAAACATTCCACATACTTCATATACCTATACAGTCAGGAGATAATTGATTCTCATTTTCTTCAAAATATTTTCAGACTATCATGAAGTTTATTTTTAATGTACATTATATTGTATTAGTACCAATAGAATATCGAATGAAGTAAAAATATAAAAATGGGATTGGAAATTAAAACTTAAAGCTGAATATGAGCATAAAATAATAAATAAAGTATATTAAAATTATTTATTGGTCTATATAACATTAGATTCCCAGATATAATTTGTTACTTATGGAACAATGGTGAAATAAAGTAATGATTCATGTTCATGCTCATAGTCTCTTGGTATGGGACCAGGTTGCTTAATAATGCACATAACAATGTCTTCTTAGCTTTGTGTTTCACAAATATTTGCCATCTCATCTATATTAGCAAACAAAGGTCATGTTGCTGATTTTAATTTCCAGTCTTTTCTGCATGGCATATTTTTAAATACTTGTTTTAATGTGTTTGAGTGTATGTTTTAGTATATGACATAATATGAAAACAAATAATGTTTACAAAAGACACATAAGCAATGTTCCTTAGTTGATCAGGACTGGGAATTTCATAAGAAGCACTCACGTAATAATATTAATCAGTCCTTTAGTAGCTTTCTCCTCAATACCTACTCACTTCAATCTGTGTTCTTCATTCAATATTGTAATCATTTGAACACCTCAACACAATAACAGTGATATAATTCAATATTTCTTCTATTTAAAAGAAGGAAGAAAAGATACCTTTTTTACTAACTTTTCAAAGATACACAAATTGAAAACCTCAAGAACAGAAATATGTAGATATTCAGGTTAATGATAACAATAGCAATATCATTTATATAATTTCTCTGTTAATAGATATTGTAGTGCTCTCCTTCCCTTCACAATGAAGATTATAATGGTACAAATCAAATAAGAGGGGCCTTTAAACCTGTCAAAAAGAATGACACGTTTTAATTTGTTGCCGTTGTTGTCAAATCAGATTTGAATTCTTGACTGAGAAACTTTCTTCTCCAAGGTGTACAACCTCAACCTAATTCATTACCCATCTTTCTCTTTCAAAGACTTTTAAACTAAGTTATCTGTAATAGTTCTGTAAATTGAGAAAGATTACCACTTACATTTTACTTTGAGAGTAAATATAACTGTTGGATGAAGAGAAACCTGACATAATCTGTCTTAATCAAGCTTGCTTTGGTTTCAATAGCACAACAGGAGGCTATTGGAAATGCCCCCTCCCCATCTCTGTGCAGAATAATTAAACTGAGATTGGTTTGAATTCTTTTATAATTATCTCTCTCACCATGCTGTTGGATTTGAGAAGTTAATTATAACCATTTTCATGCCTATAATGCAGAAATGATCTCTCCATTACGTACAGATTTGACAAGTCTTTAGAAGGTTGTTAGATGATGGTGCCTAACTATATATATATTCCATCTCCTTGACAGTAGCTGAATGTCTATGAGCCATTTTTTTAGTGTTTTAAAAAGAATTTCAATCATTTCTACTTGAGCACAGAGGAGAAACAGGTGAAGCCATTTAAAAATCAGTTTTACAACAAAAATCTTTAACATAAGGTTAGAAATCTATGCAAATTGTCATAGACGCTATTACAGAATGTATAGCAATTTGCTGTTTTGAATTATGAATAGTCTACTCCCAACTGAAGAAAAATTTATTTTAGCAACCTTCTTTTCCCTGTTTTTTATACTAATTTATATCACTAGTGTTTTTTCAGTGTCCTTATGTTGTTCACTTTCTTTCTCTTGAATTTTGGAAGTCTACTTAATTTAGACTTTCCAAAGTCTGATGTAGCTGTGTATCTACATCAGAATTTTCCATATATAAAGATAGAAATGTTAACATTTGGCTCCCAGGGGCAAAAAAATCTCAACTATCTAGAAGTATCTGCAGAAGATAATTTCACACTTTTAACTTTGGACAGAGATCTTATGGTTTTTTTGAAGTGATCAGGATGACAATTTTGTCATGAATGGATGGATATAGAAAAGTAGGTAATCTCCACTTAAAATGCAATTTTGAGAACTGTGTTTAGTCTGTAGATTAACCCCCATTTTATCCAAAAAATATAACCCTACTTTCAAAATGGATTCAATAATTATTTTTATTAATATTTGAATGATATCAAGATCACAAAGACCTACCAAATGAGCCATATTTTCAAAACTGTGATAAGTAACTGTCTAAAGTATTTGAGTAATAAACTGCCTTATTTGTGCTTGTACTTGAAATAATTAGAGTTCTGAATCTAAAGAAAAAAAAAGAAAAGAGAAAAAGATCTTCAAGGAAAGTAGTTGTTATATAGTAATAGAAATAGTAGTCACGGGGGTGCGGCTGTAGTAATGCTTGTAGTTCCGAAAGGGAAAGATGAAAAATATATATCAAGCATTGCTCTATAGCATTTCTGAGAGACTGCCAGGCATATATCACTAACTCCATCTATTCAGAAGCATATATTTTGTGTACATAAAACTAATTTTGCTCAAAGGATTGACATTTATGCATTTTCTGCTCTACTTTCTGAGCTCTTGATCCCACCTTTGAGTCATTTGTCCTTATCCTTAAGAAGTGGCCTGTATTTGCAGGTGAGTAGCATTTTTAGACTTCTTTCTGCTCATAAAAATTTAGGAACCCCGAAGTTTATTTTCACTTTAACATCTCTTTCATTTTTAATTCCGTCTTGTGGTGCTCTTGACAACACAAAACTCCTCAAAACTTTGATGATTTTTCATGAATGTTATTGAGATTCGCCTAATTAGACAAAAGTCAAATACGCAGTTGACCTCAAGTCATGCTGCTCTCTACCTTGCTTGGACTTAATTCAAGTCGCTGGACACCAAGATCTGTAAGAATTTCTTCAGAAGTTTTTTGGTTTAGAAAACGGTATAAAAAGCATTGGTGTATATCTTTCTGCTATATTAACAGAGTCTTGTAGCTTTACCCTCAATTTCTTCTCTGCCCTGAGGCAGTTGCTTACTTTGAGAACATTTTGCCAGCTAGAGAAGCTTGAATGGAGAAAAAAGTTTATTTTCCAATTTGGTAAGTCCCAGGGTAGAAATAGTTTCTCTAAATTTCCCGTGAAACTGAACAATTCCTTCTTTGATACATTTCTCTTCTGAATTTTATAAGGAACACTGAAAAGAAAGAAATTCTGTCATTTGTAACAACGTGGTTGGAACTGGAAGACATTATGTTAAGTGGAATATGCCGGACAGAGAAAGATAAACACATGTTCTCACTCAGTTGTGGGAGCTAAAACTTAAAAAAACTGAACTCATGGAGTGAAAGAGTAGAATAATAGTTACCAGAGGCTAGGACTGGTAGTGGAGGCCTTGGGGCAGGGAAATGGTGATGGTTTAATGAGTACATTAAAAAATTAGAAAAAATGAACAAGATTCAGTATGATAGTACAACAGGGTGGCTCTGATCAATGATAATTTAAGTGTACATTAAAAAAAAAAAACAGAAGAGTTTAATTGGACTGTTTGTAACACGAAAGACTAATGCTTGAGGTGATGGATACCCCATTTGCCCTAATGTGATGATTACACATCATATGCCTGTATCGAAATATTTCCTTTACCCCATAATATGTACACCTACTATGTACCCACAACAATTAAAAATAAAAAAGAGTGAAAATTTTCTGTACCAATGGATAACTAAAACACCACTACATCCTGTGGGTTTCATTCACATGCTGCTATAGACCAAACGGCTGTGTTTCCTTAAAATTCATCTGTTGAAACTTAATCACCAATGCGATGTTATTCGGCATTGGGACATTTGGGAGGTGATTAAGTCGTGTGATAGGCGCCCTCATAAAATGGTATTAGTGCCCTTATAAAAGAGACTCCACAGAGCTCACTTTTCTTGCATCATTTGAAAAATGCAAGACTAAATATGAGATTGCAAGCCTTTTTGTATACTTATGAATTTTTCATATAATATTTATACATGTAGAGTAGCCATTTTTAACTCAGTGTGGGACACACCTCTTTTTACATATGATGAGAATTAGCCATAATTTTAATTGAAAAAATAGCTAACCTATGATATACATAGCTTTTGCCATGTGAAGACACATAGTTCTTAATTTGCCTTATTAGTTAAAATAGTTCTTTGATAAGTGATAGTAAAATCTTACAATATTTTCATATATGATTTATTCTTTCATTTCTTAAGATAAATATCTCAGTCATTTATTTTCAGCCTTTTCATTTTTAATAATAAAATTTATGTGGTAAAAATTCTTTGGGGGGATAAAATTTAGAAGTCTCTCAGCATTTTACAGTGAAATAATTGTATTATTTTCTGCATAGTTGACCATTAGAATTTTATATTTTTTTATTCTAACTTTTAAGTTGCTGGATTGAAATTGTAAGCATTGTCTGTTCTGGATTCCCTCTTGTTGTGCCATGGCCAATGTGAGCCATGAAAGTAAATGTAATATACCCTGCTCCCAGGGCAGCTACATAGGCATGCAACTTACGCAGTTGCAAAGGCTCACTACTCAGAAGGACCTCATTTTTTACTTAATGCTCAGCTCTTACTGTTTTTAAATTCCTAATAATCTTTTTAAAAGGGCACAAGTTTTTATTTGAGAGATCTAATACTTTAGTTTTATTTAGAAATATGCCATTTTGCTTGAATTCTTCTTGTTCTCTGAACTAAATGATCTTTTTAACATGTTTAAAGGGAGACATAGAACCAGCCACAGCTCCCACTTCCTCATTGAGTTGTGTTCTTGATGGCAAAGATCAATTGACAATCAACTGATAGAGGATATCAAGAAAGCATTTTATATTTTTTCTCAGTTTTTGTTAAAACATGCAAATAGTCAAACACATTTCAGTTGCTCTATAGTTGCACTCATGTTAGCTTCATTGGTTCTAAAATCTTATAATTTCTGTATGCCAATTAATGTTATGTAAATGTTGTTGAGTCTCTGGTGTAACCTAACTTACTTATCATTTGACCTTTAAAGTTTGCTATCAATCCAATTATAGTTATAAGTTATTGTGCAAAATAAATATTTTATTATATCAATATACTGTATATTAACTTAATTATTTTGGTTTAAAAGTCACTTTTATTAGAATCGTCTGGCTGTTTCCACAGAACCATCTAGATTAAAAGGAATATAATGATGAAATTTATGATGAACAGAAATTAAATATCAAGATAAATGACTCATATACCTTCATTTATTTGTTCTTTGTGATATTTTCTTTTTCTAACAAATTTTATGCAGAAAAGTAACCTGAAAATAATGAGAAATGCATTCTGAATGTCCACTATTTGGAGCATCAGCAAACCCTTAAAATAAGGCAAGAAATATGTTTCAATGAGATGTCAAAATTGAAAGTTATGTAGTAACTAATCTTTGAATTACTTGGTAATATCAAGTATAATTATCAAGTAATTTGTGGGAACATGTAATTCTCCTGTAATTATAGAGCTATTATAGATACCCTACAAAATAGGACGTTAGTACAGCCCTACCAATCTAGAATCATTGCCTTCTTTTAACATTCACCGACTGTGATATTCATGAATGAAACATCTGACTTCTAAGTGAAAAGCTCCAGATGCATTATGTACAATAGCTATTCTTTCAATCAGAAGTATGGCTTATTTTCATCATATGTAAAAAGAGATTCCTCCCACCATTGATTATAAAAACATTCTAAATGGCTACTCTGCATGTATAATTATTATATAAAAATGCCATAAATACACAAAAAGATTTGCAATCTCATATTTAGCCTTTCCTTTTTCAGACAAACTCTGCTTTGTGTACACTCTTGCAATTCTTTTCTATCAAATAATTTCTGGGACTGAGTGCCTGGTATATTTTGACAGCTATCTGCACATAAATGAATATATTTTCAGAAGTTGCTTTTCATGAAATGGGCACTAATATAACATGATTTTAAAGTTATAGCATCTTGAAGGGTTTTTTTTTAAGTAAATATAAGGTTTATTCTTTAGGATTTATTTTGTTTTTTTTCTGAAACCTTTTCACTGACAGTTTAACCTTTTATAGTTCCTGGCATTTTATGAAGGAAACAGCTCTAACCTCTCACTTCATGTGACCCAATGTCTCATCCTTTATTTCTATGTCTGGGCATTAAAATGAAAGGATTGTGACTAAGACTGGAAGCCACCAGTACCACCTAAGAGGACTGTAATGTCAGCTCATGTTCTTATTGTTTAATTCTCAATTCTTCCTTCTTTGGCTAATAGGAGTTTTACTTATTTTCCTGGGAGCTCAAATACAGATTTCAAAGTTGATTCAGGTCATAGGATCTCCGGCACTGCCAGAAATAGAAGCTTCTATATTGATCCTCTACAGTTAAATGGAATACAAAAACAAGTACATGGATATAGTTTTAAAAAGCTCTCAAACCCAATTGGTTCCCTAACCTAAAATTGTTAATTAACCAGAACCTTCTTAAGCTTTAATAATTTTACCCTAATAAAAGAGCATTTGGTTAGGAAACAATTTTTTATATTTCTTTCAAAAATGAAATTTTATTTTGGAAACTCTGCTAGAGTTTTGAAAAGCAACTTTTAAAATACTCAAGGACATGGTATTATTTACCATGAAAAAGTACCATGTATGAATTGTTCACCACTTTGTAGTTATTTAATTAAATATAGACTGCAAATCAACTATTTAGGTCACTACAATTTAATTAAAGACTATTGAAGGTGCCATTTATTAATTGTTCACCTCTTGAACTATTCGTACATCTTTTCAAGAGGTGAACAATTAACAAGCGTTACTTTCAAGTCTTTAATTAAATTGTAGTGACCTGAATAGTTGATTTGTAGTCTATATTTATTTAAATACCAGCAGTCTCTATTTTATATGTTTTTAATGAATGCTGTTTTATTTTAACTAAAATTGTCATTATTTTTGAATTTTAGTTTATATTTTAGGTCAGTGAAGTAAACTACAAGACTTGCTATTTTTCATAGTAAAATATTATAAATATGATATGGAAGTGGATAAGATAGTTACAAAGATGTTATTTGTCCCTTTTTTTTTTTTTGCAGGATTAAGGAAACTGAAGACAAATCATTTGTTCAATGAAAAAGGTCAGTGTTGAGGCTAGATGTCATGGATGGCTTTCTAACCTTCCATTTATTTTTCTTCCTACTCTATCAAGCAGCTTTGAATCCTTGGCTTAATTGTAGATTATTTAAGCTATTAGTAAGAGAAACAGAAGATTTAGAGGTAAAGAAGAACAGAAACACTTTGGGATAATATTAGCCAGCTCTAAATAAAATATTATTATGATCATGCTCCATACTGTTTAAAAATATTTACCACATATTGAAAGTTCAGTAAAATTTATTTTACATAGAAAAGTTCCAGGATTGAATTATCTACCTTTCCACATTTAGAAAAAGTAAGACTATACATATCCAATATAGAAAATTAAATCATATATTATCTATCCAAATTAATTATTTTAGATAAATAAATACTTAAACTAGGGATTTAAAAATGACAAAAGGGAAAAGAGCTTAAAAGTCTTGAAATGCAGAATGTTAAGTGTCTTATTGCCATTACTTTAAAATAGAGTTTCTTTTCAACTACAGTAAAATGTAAAATAACAAATTATATTTAATATAATTTCTAGTATCAGAAAATACTTGTTTAGAATATATGTACAGATTATTTATATTTTATTTGTTTTTCACTAGAGTTCATGCATTGTTACATAAAGTTGATATCATGTTATTTGTCACCTTTTTCAAATTATTAGCCTAATGAAGTGTGTTACAGTGAAAATAAAGATGCCTTGATTCTAGCTGTAGTTCAGAAACTAAGCATGCGTGTGACTTTTGAGAAGCTATTTAACCGACCCTTTCTTTCATTTCTGCAAAACAACTCTTATAGCTACCCCAGACTATTAGAAAAATGAAGAAAATGTACTAAATGACCTATAAGGTCTTAGATCTAATATGCTATGATTTTAATGCATGTGCATGTAATACATTTCTACACAGCTAAGGTACATTGGTATTCAGTGTGCTACAAGGTTCCCAATTCTTATTTATAAGACATGGAATCAGGGTAATGTACTATGGCATGAAATACATAATAAATACATGAATGAATAATGCAGAGTCCTTGATCCTTAACCCTTGCCAACATCGCTCATTAATTGAATGGCTAATTTTGAAGTAAGCAACAACTACAGTATCTACTTCATTCCATTTAACTTTTAAATGAAGGGGCTCCTACTGTGAACTTAAAATATAATAATTTATGTCTGAAACAAAGCACTCTGTCCACATCTCTCAAATCTTACTTTTTTATTTTGTACTGATATATCCATTTAGGGGAAATTTCTATTCAGTTCTTACTACTTATTTCCACCTATTACACAAACCAGAAACATTAAAAAAGGGAATGCTTATTAGTGAAACATACAAATGCTCTCCAAAAGTAAAGAAGAAATAAAGTAAAATAAACTTATTTAAACAGTATAGTCTCTGAGTATTTAAGAAACACACACTTGATTTAAGAAAAACTTAATCAATAAAAGACATTGACAAATGCCTTAATACTGGGTATTTACAGATTATGCAATTTACTTTCTCAGTGAAGGCAGGCTATGCAATTCAAATTCTTAGCTGAGTTTCATGAGTTATGGCTTTACCCTGTTTCTCCCTCTGTTTCACCCAGACAAATATACAATCTATAAAGCAGAGCCACATCATTTCACAGAGCAATGATTCACTGCATATTCCAAGATGACACCACTATGAGGCTCTCTGGTTAAAGTTGAGCTACTTTTAATATATTAAAGTATCAATTAGAGAGTGGAGTGACTATTTTGATATTCCCACCCAAATATTCAGCCAGAAAAAATATCAATTGGAACAATTCTCCTAAAAGTAACTGATGAAAATATTCTTCTATTTTTTATTTTTGTCTTTTAATTGTTTAGTTCTAGTAATTTCTTATGTGTTAAACATAAGTATTCTATCAGATCAATATTTTATAATTTATCATAATCTGTAGTTTGACTATTTTCTCATTGTTGTCTTTTTTGAATAAGCTTCTTAGGTTGAAATAGTTTTAGAGTCACATAAATTATCCAAAATTAGAACAAAGAGTTCCCATGTACATTGAACCAAGTTTCTCCTATTATTAACGTCTCATATTATGGTATATTTGTTACAGTTTATCAACCAATATTGACACATTATTAGCTAAAAACTATATTCACATTTTCTTAACTTTTACCTAATATTTTTTTTTCTTGTCAAGGATCCCATTTAGGATTCCATATTGCATTTAGTTATTATTCCTCTAAGAAAGGCTCCTCTTGAATGTGACAGTTCTTCAGACTTTTCTTGTGTTTGATGACCCTGATAGTTTTGAAAAGTACTGCTAATGGATTGTGTTGCATGGCCCTCAATTGGGAGTTGTCTGATAGTTTTCTCATGATTCATTGTGCTATGGATTTTTGAAAGAAAGTCTACAGAGGTAAAGTACCATATTATCCTATCATATCAAGGATACACACTGTCAACATGACTTATCATTATTGATGTTGACCTTGATCACCTGGCTCAGGTAGTATTGTCAGGTTTCTCCACTGTGTTCTTTTTTCTCTCCTTCACATATTATACTCTTTGAAAGGAAATAATTATGTGCAGCCCACATTTTAGAATTGAACTCTTATGATAGCAGTCTACATATCTTAGGAATTTTTATATACTGCAGATTTGTCTCATCTCCCCAATTTATTTGTTCAATTATTTATATCAATATTATTAATGGATATTCATTTTATAATTTAGGTTTTAACCAAATACTACTTTATTTTGTTTCCAAATTATTACAGCTTTAGTCATTGGTAGCTCTTTAAATTGGTTCCCCTGTCTCTTTGACATTCTGGCATCATTATGAGCTATGCATTTATTTATGTATTCATTTATTTATCAGCTCATCATTAGTTTCTGGCACTAAAAGATGCCCTAGGTTAATCTAGCAAATTTCCTGCCACAATTCTAAAAGCAGCCATTTCTCCAAGGACCCCTATTTCTTTTTATTTAATGATGTCACTAAAAACCAAGGTCTAGGTGCTAGTTGTGCTCATTGCTACTGTCGTTGCTTGTAGTCCCTTTTAGCTGACAGAAGAAGGAAATACATGTGTGTATATTATCCTATATTTCTTTGCATATCTCTAAATATTTACATATAAAAGTTTCATAACTATGTTAAGATAAACAATGTCATGCTGATGTCTCCAAAGTGAATTCAATACTAAATCATTTATTCTAGCCTCCTTACCTTGCCTATCTACAACCTTCAACTCCAATAGTCAGAAAACTGGCTTCCACCACCCATCATCGATTTACTTATTTGTTCAACTATAGCATACATGCACAGTGGTATGTATATTTTAAACCAGCACCAATGTGAGCAACAACTTTATTAACTAGAGCACAGGTCTTCTGTAAAGGCATTTTGTTTTTTGTTTCTGTTTTTCTTGACAGATTCTGTACATTTCCAAAATTAAATAGGTCAACATTTTTTTCCCACTCCCTTCAGTGAGGTCATTTCATATATTTGTAATACAGTTAGATTTGTTTTGTAACATTCTGCATTCCATCCTGGAATTCTTAACCTCTTATTTTTTTTTTTTAACTATATACATTAAGGTTCACTCTGTGCAGTAAAGTTCAAGGGATTTTGATGAATGCAGAGTGTTGATTATCAAGTATCTATCATAGCAGTATCATACAGAATAACTTCACTGTCCTAAAAAAATATCCCTGGTACTTCAGTTATTCAACCCTTCCTTCTCCATACCCCAGCAACCACTAATGTGTTTACTATCACTATAGTTTTGCTTTTTAGTAATATAATGTAACTGGAATCATTCTGTATGCAGCTTTTTAAACTGGCTTCTTCCACTTAGAAAGATGCATTCAATATTCATTTATGTCTTTTAATGGATTGATAGCTCATTTCTTATCACTGGTCATTCAATTTTATGCATGTACCACGTTTTGTTTATTTATTCATATATTGAAAGGTATTTTTATTTCTTTCAGTATTGCCACTATAAACAACACTGTTACACATATTAATGTGAAGTTTTAAATATGTGTGTAGAGGTAAGTATTTAAATTAGTAAGATAAAAACCTAGATGTATGCCAGGCACAGTGGTTCACACCTGTAATCCCAGTACTTTGGGAGGCTGAGATGGATGAATCACCTGAGGTCGAGAGTTCAAGACCAATCTGACCAACATGGAGAAACACCATCTCTACTTAAAAAAATACAAAATTAGCCAGGCGTAGTGGTGCATACCTGTATTCCCAGTTACTCAGGAGGCTGAGGCAGGAGAATCTCTTGAACCTGGGAGGTGGAGATTGCAGTGAGCTGAGATTGTAGCATTTCACTCCAGCCTGGGCAACAAGAATGAAACTCCATCTCAAACAACAACAACAACAACAACAACAACAACAAAAACTATATGTATAACTGCCAGATTTAAAGGATAATATTATGTCTAATTTACTAAGAAAATGGCAAGTATCTTTCAAATTAACACCATCATTCTCATTGCAATGAATGAGAGTTCTTGTTGCTATGGATTATTTTCAGCAACTGGTATTGACTTTTTTTTTAATCTATCCTAACTCATGTTTAGTGATATTTTGTTCTTTTAACTTCTAATTGCCAAATGCTGTACTTGCTACTTAGTTTCAGGAAATTTGTATATGTGTGTGAGTGTGTGTACATGTGCATTTATGTGTTTGTAGACTTGTTGGACTTTCTATATTGATAATCATGCCGAATAAAGACAATTTTATTCCTTCCTTCCCAATCTGTATATCTTTCATTACCTTTTCTTGTCATACTCAACTAGCAAGTAATTCCAGTATTACGTTAAATATGTATAGTGAGAGTGAACATATTTGCCATCTTCCTAATATTAAGGCTAGTTTCTCACAATTAAATATGATTGTATTCATCTGTTCTCATGCTACTAATAAAGACATACCCAAGACTGGGTAATTTATAAAGAAAAAGAGGTTTAATTGACTCACAGTTCCACATGGCTGGGGAAGCCTCACCATAATGGCAGAAGGCAAAGGAGAAGCAAAGGCACATCTTACATGGTGCCAGGCAAGAGAGCATGTACAGAGGAACTACCTTTTATAAAAGTATCAGATCTCATAAGACTTACTGGCTATCATGAGAACAGCACAGGAAAACCTGCCTCCATAATTCAGTTACCACTCACTGGATCCCTCTCACAGCATGTGGCGATTATTACAATTCAAGGTGAGATTTGGGTGAGGACACAGAGCCAAATTATATCAATGATGCTATCTGATTTTGTTTATTTATTTGTTTTTGTAGCTTTTCTTTATCATGATAATAAAGTTTTCCTCTATCCCTACTTTTCTCAGAATTTTATCATGAATAGTGTTGTATTTTTTCAATGCTTTTTCTTTCTGCATTATCTGTTATACTCACATAATTTTTCTTCTGTAGCCTGTTAATGTGGTAGATTATCCTGATAGATTTTCAAATAACAAATCAACCCTTCATTCCTGGAATAAATCCTACATGGTCATGGTGTTTAATTTTTTTATATGCATTGCTGGATTTAATTTGCTAATATTTTGTTGCAGATTTTTACATCTGCAACATGTTCATGAAAGACATTTCTCTGTAGTTTTTCTTTCTTGTGATGTATTAATCTGGTTTTTGTGTTAGGATAACCAATGCTGGACTCATAGAATAAGTTAGGAAGTTTTCTTTCTGTTACCGATACCAGTTTCTTAAAAAAAATGTTGAGAATTTGCATCATTTCATCCATAATTACATCCTTGGAAGAATTCACAAATGAACATTTGGGGCTATTTCTTTTTTGAAAAGGATAACTTTAATATTCTAAAAAGTGGTACATCTTTTCAGATTCTTAATCATTTTTGTTTGATCTCTATTCTCATTTCCCTTCAAGGTGTATTTTTTTCAAAATGCTTCTCTTTGACTTCTAGACATCTTTTCAGAGAAGATACCTTTAAATTACAAAAAATATTAAATTGCTAATTGTCATAAAACAGCAAGTGTACAATATTCTGAGTTTCCACATTTACTAAAAATGTTGTTGTATATTAAGAACTGAAACTTTTGCTTTACGCTTAGAAGTGCTTTAACTGAAAATGTATTTTGAGATTAAAGGAAGGCATAATAGGTATATTATTATAAAATGTAGATAATGTAATGTTTTAAAATAAAGTTTTCTGTTTTATTTGCTCTTCAGATACCATGTGTATAAAAATAACTGATATTTTGAAACTCATAGTGACATTCATAAACAATGCTACTCAAGTTATTGATAGAAAACTGATTCTTCTACTACCATTGACTATGGGAGCTATCTAATTTTTTCATTTTATTTTAAAAATATTTAGGAACTTCAACAGGAGTGTAACATTATGATTATGTGACTGCCAATTTAAATCTGAGAACATTTTCTGAGAAAATTTATGTAAGAACTTGCATAGTTTATTTTGGAAAATATAATTTACAAAACCAAATATTATATACATTGTGGTTGCAAATGTGTTGGTTTAATAAATATCCGTGTGCTCTCCTACATTCCCTAGTTCCTTCTTCTATCAGGGTTGGCCATGGTGAGTATAATCCATAAAGGTTGAAGCAAAGTGAATCACATAACTTTAAATGCAGTTAATATCCAGTACTACTTCTCTGTTTACTTTTCCCTTATTACAGGGACCTTGAAATTCAGCTATTCCAGACATTGCCACAAGTTGCAAGAAGGCTATCTGTTTAGACTACTTTTTCTAATATATCCTATTATAGCCTAAACCAAAGAAATATATTCATGCATTTATTTAAATATGGTTTTGCATATACAATTAATTTTTATTATTTATAACACTAATGTTTTGCAAAGTCATCCACAAATGCTGAAGTAGCAGACACTGAAACACTGTTTCTAGGAGAAATGTGTTCATGTACACGTGTATTACATAGATCATAATCTTAAATCCCCCCAAAAATGGGTGATCCTAATCACTTCTATTTTATTTATCCTATGAAAGAGAAAAGGAAATTCAGAAGTGTTTGGTGATTTAGCTGAGACCACCCCACTACCAGATGACAGACTTCCATCTGGCCTTTCAACTGATTCCAGAGAGAGCTTCTTGGATTAGGATGCACTGCCTCCTATTATCATCTTATCATTGCTGTGCGAGAGCTAAAACAAGAAGGCAGAGCATCCACATTTGCGGAAACAGCACATCTGTCCACTCACATGTTTGCATCATCTGAGAGAATGACTGCAAAAGCTGAGTGAGAATGGACTTGGGGGTTAAGAATAAGAATGAGTAGGTGAATTCACACATATGGAATACACAAATAATGAGAATGAAGCATATGTGCATCTGATTTTACCAAAAAAAAAAAATGGATGTTAATTTTTAAACGTTTATATGACCATTACTATCATTCATTTTAAGTAAATATTTACTGATTCTTATGAGTCAGATGCTATGCTAAATTTTAGAAATATGGGATAGAGAAATGGCTTTTCCTTTACAGGAGCTCATGACTGAATAGAGAGAAAGTCATATAAGAAGTAACCATGCAATGTCATAAGTACTTGATTCTTCAGTTAGGATAGTATCAGTTATAAAAGCCTTAAAACTCAATTCAAATTAATTTTAGCTATACTGGAATATATTGCTTTATATCATTAAACATATCTTGAGAAAGTTCACTTTGAAAGCATGGTTTGATCATATTTTTGTTTACATTTCTTTTGATTTGTGTATCTCTCCCTTCTGTTTTGTCTTCACTCAATCCTAAGGATGGTTTCCTTTTTGGTAGCAAAATTTCTCAGGCATGTAAGATCTCACATCTACATACCAAATTTTTGACAGTTTGGTGTGTAGATGTGAGAGCTTAGATGTCCTAGAAATTTTCTTCTTTCATCCCTTGAATTAAAGTGTCTTGAGCTGCAATTTTTTTGCTCTTTCTTACACTGTCCTGTGCACTCTAACCAACGTGGCCTCCTTGCTTTCTCACCTTCATGGCCTACATTCAGAAAAACACCAAATTTAACCTGATTATCACTACGCCTCATACTGTGACCAAAAATTTATCTTCAAGCATTAAGCTACCATCACAGCAATTGCAGTGACCAGAGTATTTAGACGGCTGTGAATGATTTATGCAAATCAGGACCCATCCTAGGAAATAAGGGTGGTGTTATTCACAGTCAGCGTATAAGTGAAAAGTATTGCATGAAATTAGAGTGATGCCAATCACATGCAATCACAAAGTCCCGCTATTATTATATTATAAAAATAGTTATAAACTGATTTGTAAAAATAGAGGAGTACAAATAATTCTGTTTTGAAAACTTTACACATTATTTTTTAAGTGTTGAAGTGGCAACAGGTATGTTACCTACAAGATGAATGCTGTCAAATGGAGAAAGAAAAAATTGCATATAGGAAAGAATTTGGGAGGATCTCAGTTGCACTTGTATAACTATATTATTATGTGAAAAGAAAATAATAAAAGTTTATACTTTAAACAGCTATCTATAAAGATAGTAAAAACACTGAAAAGATTTATTGAAGATGATTTTGTTCTGTTATGGCTTTGACTTGTTTCTTATTATGTTTAGATATGATATTAAGAACTAGGCATGGTATTCCAGTGAAGTTCAATGAGTGTGTTAGGATGACCAATAAGATAAAGTGTAAGAATATGCCTACAGTGTTGTCAAATTGAGCTCATTTAGCCATTTATCTTATTGCTTGCTTGTATGAAATAGAGATAGATTAAAAGGTGATGAGAACTAATGTATTTTAAAGAGTTGTTATAAAAATTTAAACAGAAGAAATAGGGACAATATAAGGGCATAATCATGAAATATCTCCAAATTCCAGTAGAATATTTCTGAACAGTGAGAACACAGTAGACTGTAATAAACCTAATAGAACTATTTATTTCATTCTTCCTAGTTCATTTTCTTTATTAAGTTTCAATATTACAAGCAACTAGTCGTTTTTTAGAATAGTAATGGATCTATTTGCTATTTTATACCACCATAATCTTCCCAAAGATTGGAAAACAGACTGTTGCTTTAAGACCAGCAAATTTTAAATATTAAACAAGCAGTAGTGGCAGTTCTAAAACCAAAGTAATGGAAACAGCCCATTTGCTGTTATGTATGTTTCTTGACTTTTCTCCAGACATTTTGAAGATAACTAACAGACCAATGGGAATTTTCTAAAGTAAAATTGTCAAAAAACCTTCTTCAGGAAATTATCTTGAGTTTCAAAATTGCAGTAAAAATAATATACTTTAGTATATTATCAGTAATAGTAACTTCAGTTCCAAAATCACAGTAAAAATAGTATACTTACTGTAATATTCCAATTTATAAGTTTTTCAGATATTTTATCATGATAATTTTTTAACATAAAAGTTGAAAGAATTTTTCACTAAACACTCCCACATTCATCACCTACAGTTAAGCTTTAACATTTAGATAGGCTTGTTTTATTTATACATCTATCCAGTTCTCCCTCCTTATTTCCATTTATTATTTTATTTTCCTTGTGAAGCATTTCAAAGAAAGTTGCAGACATCAAGGCAGGTAACTCTGAAAATGTCAGCATATGTATCTTTAGGTTTTACAATTTGTCTAACTTTATTTTAAGGCAAAATTTACATACAATGAAATGCATCAATATTAAGTGCACCATTTAATATAAGTTCTGACAAATGAATACAGCATGTAAACCAAACTCCTGCCAAGGTACATAACATTATCATCCACCCACAAAGCTCCCTCATGCTTCTTCCCAGGCCATCAGAGCTCCACCCAATTACCAGAAGCAACATCTTTTCTATCACAGTGTGTTTTACCTTACTCTAGTTCTTTCTATACATGGCATCATACATAATATGCTACTTTGTTCAAAGCTTGTTTCACTGAGCAAAATGTTTTTGAGATTCAGTCATGTTATTAGTTATGAGTCATTTATTGTTTTTTAAGACAAATACTGTATTTTATAGCTATACTATATTTTGTTTTTTCGTTTTCCTATTGACGAACACCTGGTTTGTTGTAAAGCTGATAAAATTCTTGTAGAAATCTTTTTGTATGCCTTTCTTTATTTTGAATGCATGTCTGGCAGCAGAATGGTAGGTCATATAATGAATGTATATGAAGTTTTGTAAAAAAATTTTAACAATTTTTTCCGAAGTGTTTGTGACATTCATTTTTACCAACGATGTATGAAAATTTTGGTTGGGCCTAAACTTGCTAAACTTTGATGTTGTCAGTCTTCTTAATTTTAGCCATTCCTTGAGAGTGTGTAGTGATATGACAATGTTGCTTTAATTTACCATTCCCTACTTACTTAGTGATGCTGAACTGATTTTATGTGTTTATTATTCACTTACACGTCGTAATGTATAAAATATGTGTTCAAATATTTTGTCCATTTTAAAAGTTTGTTCATCTTTATAATGTTTCATTGTAGGAGTTGTATTTTGTGAATATTTTGATTCACAGATGACTTGTTTTTGGTAATGCCATATATATCATTTTTTTTATATGTCATTATTTGTGCTGTATTTTATCTATGTATAAAAAATTTGTCTAGCTCTAGGTCAAATAGACATTCTTCTGTATTTTATTCTGAAAATCTTTTGTATAATCTTTTATGTTTCAGTCTATAATTATTTTTTAGGTATATTGTGAGTTATGGATGGAGATCCATTTTTTCCATATGAATATATAGTTAAATATATATCATTCATTAAAAATACATTCTATTTACAGGTAGAGATTCCTCAAGATCACTTTCAGCCTTGAAGATTCTCTAGAATCAGAAAAAACTATTATATTCATGTTTAGTGTATTTGACAATGAAAAGATACACATTAAAATTAGCAAACTGTAAAGGTACATGGGACAAAGTCTTGAAGATAGCAGAAATAGGCTTCTAGGTGTCCTCTCACAGTGGAGTCCCATGGATGTGCTTTGTTATCCCAGCAATGATCTGTGGCAATACATGTGATGTATTTCCAGTCAGGAAGCTCAACTATGACTTGGCCTTCAGAGATTTTATTAGGAGTCTGTCACATAGACTTGTAGCACATGTATAACTGTCCTCAGCTATTGAGATTTTAGTTCCACAGACACCGCAAATCTCATTGTTAACAAAAACTATTCATTTACACTTGTACTATGTGGTCTAAAGTCTCAGGCTTAGAAATCAGTTGTTCACAATAAAACATACCATTAATGTAAACAGTTCAATGGAATTTTTACCACATGGACAAGGTGTCAGACATACAAAAGCACACTTCCGAGGCAGACAATTCCAGAGGCCCAGAGCTCATTTTTGAGGAGCCAGCCAAGAGCCCATTCTGAAGAAAGATGCTTATGGGAAATATGTAGGGTTTGAACAACCCAGGCTTGTGAGTTACTCCTTCCCTGCACATTCATTCATTGGCTTGCTTTAATGTATTTGTCAATAATTAAATAACACCCCCATATGTGTTAGTCTATTTCTGGACTTCAAATAATATTCTGTCACTTTGTTCATCACTCTTTATGCCATTGCCATCTTATTTTGATTCCTGTTTTATAATATTCTTGAAAACATTTATTGTAAGTAGTTAAACTATCCTGTTGTTTTTCAGAATTGCTGTAAATAATACTTTTTTCAAAATTGCTTTGAATATACTAGAACTTTGTATTTCCATATAAATTGAAATGACACCTTGTTACTGTCTCTGTGTAGTCACTTCATATAATTTCTGTCTTTCTGCTTTGATTTATTAATATTTCATTCATTCCAAACATATTTTCCTTTACATCACTCAGCATAATTCCCTTAAATTCCTTGTTATGCTAATTCCAACATCTGAGTCATTTTGCTGTCAGTCTCTGTTGATTTTCGTTTATCTTGAGAATAAAAAATATTCTTCTTTATTCACGTTTTGGAGTAATTTAGGATGCATATAGAAAATTATGACTATTATCTTTTGGAGATCATGAGTATTGTAATCATCTTCTGAATCTTTTTTGCTATTTAGTGTGTAATGTAATTTACTTTGTTGAAATCACACCTCTGCAAAATCTATCTCTGTGTGGCATCTGAAGTCTTGGTTGAGTTATTTTATCCTTAGGTGACGTGCTTAGAGTCAAACCCACAAAGTCATTATTCTAGAAACATAGACACAGTTTATAATTTCAATTGGTGACCTTCTCCTTTTCTGGTTCTTCCCAGTGCAGTGTGTATGCTCACTTACCAGCAGCCATGGTTGTCCCAAACTCTCTCTTCTAGTACACCTTTGAAATCAGAAAGACTCTGCTCTTTCTATTGCAACTTTGGCTACTACCCATGGCATGGTTCAGAACTGCCTTTAGTCTAACAGCTAGAGTAAATGAGAGACTCAGTTAGTGTCATTTTCCTTTTTTCTATTGTAGACTACCCTGAAGAATATGCTCTTTTTGGCTGGTCGTTTTTTTTTTTTTTTTTGCTTTTTATATTTTGTTCAGAGTTTATATTTATTATCTGCAGAAAATTATTCATATAGATGCTTATTTGGCCATTACCAGAAGCAAAATTCCTTTGGAATTGAGGATCACAGATGGTGAATAATCTGCCTCTATGGCTGACTTGTTCAGTAGAAATCTTTATAGATGCCTTGGGAGTGACATTGCATAATCTGTATTACTGAGATTTGAAATACATTCCAGTAAATTTTGTGTTTGAAAAAGATTTTCTGCATGCATATGATGTCCAATCCCACTCAAAAGCCTTCTAACATCATAGTAAATGCTTAAATTGCATAGAAATGCATAAACACAAAGGGAAAAGAGAAGCAACATAAAACAGTCTACAACACAATTTTGAAAAATATAAAGCAGATGGCCAGAGAGTAACTAAGAAAAAGATGTCTAGAGTTAAAGATGTTAACAAGAAAAATGAACTAAAGTAACTTAAAACTTTCAGACATTGGAGACCCATAGTAACTTTTAAGTGTGAGATAATGGTAGAGCTAAAATGGAGAAGTTACTTCTAAGTATTTAGAAAGCTAAGTTACGTAATTCTCCCTCCCTCACTCACTCATCCAACTATCCAGACACTTACTCTCTTCTAAGAAAATTAGATGAAGCTTACTTTCTGGAGAAAAAATAAATAAACCTAAGGGATTCCAAATACCAGTATATCAGGCACAACATACGTAACAAAAATGAGTCATATTGAAAGAAAAGGTTGAGTTAAACAAAAGCCAATAGAGTAAAAAGGAAGAATTCTGTCTACTAATGGTAGAAATTAGTTAAGCTAACACACAGACTCAGATTGTCAAATCTCACCTAATATCAATATTTACTAAACATTTGAATAATATAAGAAATAAAAAAGTTCAGATAATGAGATGTCTGGAACATCAAGAGTAGCATCCCAGTTTCTTGTTATATTAATCTATGACACTTGTTTCAGAATAAGTAAGGTCACCACGTGAGATTCACTCATACAGAGCAAACATTTAAATTATTTTATATCTTTGTATTTTGAATCAAATATATTGCTCTAAAGAAAAACAAAAAGGAAAAAATATTGGAATACCTTACATAAAATCTGATACAATAAGGTGTTCAGATATTAAGAACATAGGAAAAAGAAAGAAAGTGATAATTAAAGAAATAATACAATAATTTCACCTCCTCCCCTAATACACACAGAAAGTAAGATTACCCAGAAATACAAGAAAATTAATTTTAAAATCCTTATTAATCAGAGCATATTTTCATGGACTTTTATAATACTAGAGTTAATGAATAGAATTTAAGAGCTCCCCAGAAGATAATGGTAGTGTGACCAAACCTTTATTATAAAGCTCTTAAGATGGTTATTTTACTTATTTTCCTTTGATATGATAATTTTTGTGTTCCATGAATGCTTGCTTGAAAATAGTCATTTTGGTAGAGGGTAGTCACTAGTAATTGATTAACTTTATTCGTATACTAACCTCAAGAACTCCCTGCAAGGTTGATGAACTTGCTATTCTTTCAAAAAACAATGCTTCTTAGGTCATGCAGATCTTGCAGTTGGTGTCTGTACCTCTGAAATAGACTGATGGGGTCTAGAACCTGAAGAATGCATCAGCTTTGATCATTGGGAAATCCCACCTCCCATATTTCTATCTTGCTCATAAAAGCCTTCAGTTACGTTGAAAGGAAGTCAAATTTGAGTGACCATCTGTCCAATTCTCTAACTTTTGCCAAATTAAATAAACCTTTCTCTGCTCATAGGTGCTGATATGTCAGTGACTGGTTTACTGTGCATTGGGTACACAAATCTACATTTGGAGTTTGATAACAGTAGGACAAATATAAAGGATCAGTGATAGAAACTAGAACCTTAATAATGATAGATTGAAGACCAGGGAGTGACTATTTAAAATTCTGATTTAAAAAAAAATCTACACCCAACTCCATATTAATCAAGCCTTTGAGTAGAATAGCATTGTCAGATCCTAAAATAAAAATTAACTAATTTTTCTTAAGAAGCAACATAACTACAGAATGTAATCGAAAAGAGGAAGGAATCCACCAAAAATGTTTAAAAATATAAAATCAGGTATTCAGAAATATTGTATCTAATCATGACAGAGATAAATGAATTCTAAGGGTGATGATGAGGAAAGTGATTAATAGTAAAGATGAAGATAAATAGTAATGTACCACGCCAGTTTACAGGGAAATCTTGGGCACCCTGAGGTTCCACACCACAGTTTCCATGCAGTTATACCATGCCTGACCAGTGAAGAGCTCCAGAAAGATGGCTTCTGTGACATGCACCAGCCTGCATGTTTCCTCCCCATACTGCAACTTCCCCCAACCCCACTGCAACTCCCACTTTGTTTAGCTAAAGCTGCTAAGAGAACAGGGTATCCTCCCATGCCTGGAGCAATCACTACTGCTTGTGGGTCACAGAGAAGGCACATGGTTGTGTGCTGGTCAATCACCTGTCACAAACCCAAACCACTTCCACTGTAATAACAAACAGCAACTCCAAAAGTGGTGGCACTGTGGTAACTGCCAGGGGGAGACGTATACACCAGCATCTGCTAGCACTCAGCTGCAGCTGCCGCACATTGGTCTCTTAGCACAGTTAACTCCAAATCTCAAGGAACCACAGAACAAAGTTGGTGCCCAGTACAAGTCCCCCAGAGTTAGAGCATGCAGTCTGGGAGTTGGAAACTGAATGCAGGTCCCCTTAAATCTTCCAGAAACAAAAAAAGTGGCTGAACCAACGTTATACCACAATCAAACCCTCTAGGTCAACAAATAGGAAAAAGAAAAGAAAAAAAAAATCTGAAGGTCAACAACTTCAAAGAATCAAGTTAGATAAGCCAACAAAGATGAGAAAAAAAATCAGCAAAAGAATGCTGAAGACTCAGAAAGCCAGAGAAACTTCTTTTCTCCAAATGACCACATTACCTCTCCTGCAAGAGTTCAGAACTGGGCTGAGGCCGAGACAGCTGAAGTAACTGAAGTAGGATTCACAATATGAGTATATACAAAGTTCACTGAGCTACAGTAATATGTCGTAACTTACTGCAAGGAAGCTAAAAATGATGATGAAACATTGTAAAAGCTGACAGACAAAAGAGCCAGTATGGAGAAGAACATAACCAACCTGATAGAGCTGAAAAACACACTACAGGGATTTCATAATGCAATCAAAAGTATTAATAGTAGAATGGACCAAGTGGAGGAAAAAACATTAGAGCTTGAAGACCATTTATCTGAAATAAGACAGGCATACAAGAATAGGAAAAAAGAACGAAAAATAATGAATGAAACCTCCCAGAAATATGGGATTATGTAAAGAAACCAAATCTATGACTAATTGGTGGACCTAAAAGAAACAGGGAGAAGGGAGCCAACTTGTGAAACATATTTTAGAATGTCATCCATGAGAACCTTCTCAACCCAGTGAAAGAGACCAAAATTTAAATTCAGGAAATGCAAAGAACCCCAGTAAGATACTCCACAAGAAGATCATCCCCAAAATGCATAATCATCAGATTCTCCAAGGTCAAAATGATAGAAAAAAAAAATGTTGAAAAAAAGAGACAAGAGAAAGGGCAGCTCACCTATAAAGGGAAACCCATCAGACTAACAGTGAACCCCTCAGCTGAAACCCTACAAGCCAGAAGAGATTGGGAGTCAATATTTAACATTGTTAAAGAAAAGACATTTTAATTCAGAAATTTATATCTGGCCAAACTAAGTTTTAGGAGCAAAGGAGAAATGAGAACCTTTTCCAACAAGCAAATGTTAAGGAAATTTGTTACCACCAAATCTGCCTTAAAGAGCTCTTGAAGGAAGCACTAATTATGGAAATGAAAGACCCTTACCAGCCACTACAAAAGCATACTGAAATATAGTATAAAGCAACCACATAGACAAGTCTGCAAAATCACCAGCTAACATGATGACAGTATAAAATCTACACATATCAATACTAATCTTGAATGTAAATGGGTCAAGTGCTTCAATTAAAAGACACAGAGTGGCAGGCTAGATAAAGAACCAAGACCCATTGGTATGCTGTCTTCAAGAGACCCATTTCACAGGCCATATAACATATAGGCTCAAAATAAAGGAATGGAAACAAATCTAACAAGCAAATGAAAATCAGATAAAAGCAGGGGTTGCGATTGTAGTTTCTGACAGAATAGATCTTTAACCAATAAAGATTTTAGAAAGACAAAGAAGGGTAATACATTTATATAATGGTAAAGAGTTAAATTTTTTTTTGCCTTCACATAATGGTAAAGGGTTCAATTCACCAAGAAAATCTAATAATCCTAAATATATATGCACCCAACACAGGAGCACCGAAATTTGTAAAGCAAGTCCCTAGAGACTTTCAAAGACATTTAGACTGTAACACAATAACAGTGGGAGATTTTAACACCATACTGACAATATTAGACAGATCACTGAGAAAGAAAATTAAAGGTATTTAGGACCTGAGCTCAGTACTGGATCAACTGGACCTGACAGTCATCCACAGAACTTGTCACTCAAATACAAGAGAATATACATTTTTGGCATCACCACATGGCACATACTCTAAAATTTATCAAATAGTTGAAAGGTAAACACTCCTTAGCAAATGCAAAAACACTGAAATCACAACAAAGTGTCTCAGACTACAGTACAATCAAATTAAAAATCAAGACTAAGAAATTCACTCAAAATCATCCAATTACATGGAAATTGAATAAACTGCTCCTGAATGACTTTGGGGTAAATAATGAAATTACAATAATTAACATCCCAGAAACTCTGGGACACAGTAAAGACAGTGTTGAGGAAAATTTATAGCACTAAATGCCACATCAAAAAGTTAGAAAGATCTCAAGTTAACAACCTATGGTCACAACTAAAAGAACTACAGAACCAGGAGCAAACAAAGCCCAAAGTTAGCAGAAGACGTGTAACAAGCAAACTTAGAATTAAACTGAAGAAGACAGAAACAAAAAAAAATCATTCAAAAGATCAATGAATGTGGAACCTGTTTTTTTCCTTTTTTTTTTTTTGAAAAAATTTAAGAAAAATAGAGCAATAACTAGACTAACAAAGAAGAGAGAAGATTCAATTAAACACAATCAAAGCAACATAGGGAATATTATCACTGATCCTGCAGAAATACAAACAACCATCACTGGTTATGATATTACGAATGCTTTTATGCACATAAAACAGAAAACCTAAAGGAATGTATGAATTCCTAGACACTCTTTCAAGACTGAACCAGGAAGAAATTGAATCCCTAGACAGAGCAATAACAAGCTTTGAGATTGAGGCCATAATAAATAGCCTATCTATCAAAAAACAAAAAAAAAAGTCCAGATTCACAGCTGAATTCTACCAAAAAAGAGCTGGTACCATTTCTACTGAAACTATTTGAAAAAGTTGAGAATAAGGGACTCTTCTCTAACTCATTCTATGAAGCCGACATCATCCTGATACCAAAACCTGGTAGAGATACAACAAGAAAGAAAATTTTATGCCAATATCATTGATGAACATTGATGCAAAAATTCTCAACAAAATATTGGCAAACCAAATCCAGCAGCACATCAAAAATCATTTCCACAATTATCAAGTAGGCTTTATCCCTGTGATACAAGGCTAGTTCAGCATACTAAATCAAAAAATTTGATTCATTATATAAACAGAACTAAAGAAAAAAAGCAAATAATTATCTCAATAGATGCAGAATAGCCTTTTGATAAAAGTCAACATGGCTTCATGTTTGAAAACTTTCAATAAAGAAGGTGTTGAAGGAACATACCTCAAAATAATAAAGAGTTGTAAATGACAAATCCACAGCCAACATCATACTGAATGGGCAAAAGCTAAAGCATTCCTGTTGAAAACCAGTACAAGACAAGGATATCCTCTCTCAATACTCCTATTCAGCAGAGTATTGGAAATTTTTGTCAGGGCAAAAGGGTATTCATACAGGATGAGAGGAATTCTATCTTTCTTTGCAGATTACATAATTCTGTATTTAGAAAACCCATATAGTCTCAGCCCCAAACCTCTTAAGCTGATAAACAATTTAAGCAAAGTCTCCGGATACAAAATTAATGTACAAAAATCACTAGCATTTCTATACACCAACAACAGTCAAGCTGAGAGCCAAATCAGAAATGAATTCCTATTCACAATTGACACAAAAAGAATAAATACCTAGGAGTACAGGTAACTAGAAAGGCAGAAGAGCTCCACAAGAAGAACTACAAACCACTGCTCAAAGAAATCAGAGATGACACAAACAAATGAAGAAACATCTCATGCTCATGAATAGGAATAATCAATATCATTAAAATAGCCATACTGACCAAAGCAATTCATGGATTCAGTGCTATGCTTATTAAACTACCATGAATATTCTTCACAGACTAGAAAAAACTGTTTAAAAATTCATATGGGACCCAAAAGTAACCTGAATAGCCAAGGAAATCCTAAGCAAAAAGAACAAAGCCGGAGGCATCACATTATCAAATTTGAACTATACTACAAGGCTGCAGTAACCAAAACAGCATGATACTGGTACAAAAAGACACATAGGCCAATGGAAAAGAATAGAGAACCCAGAAATAATACCGCACACCTACGACTCTCTGATCTTTGACAAACCTGACTAAAACAAGTAATGGGGAATGAAATCTGTGTTCAATAAATGGTGCTGGGGTGACCAGCTAGCCAAATGCAGAAGACAAAATCTAAGCACCTTTCTTACACCTTACACAAGAATTAACTCAAGACAGTTTAGGACTTAATATAAAACCCCAACCTATGAAAACCCTAGAGGACATTCTAGTCAATATTTTTCAGGACATAGTCATGGGCAAAGTTTTCACAATGAAGATGCCAGAAGCAATTGCAACAAAAGCAAAAATTGGCAAATGATGGGATCAAATTAAACTAAAGAGTTTCTTCACAGCAAAATAAACTATCATTTGTGTGAGCAGACAACCTACAGAATAGGAGAAAATTTTTGCAAACAATGCATCTGACAAAGGTCTAATATACAGCATCTATAAAAAAACATAAATACACAAGAAAAAGACAAATAACTCTAGAAAAAGGCAGGCAAAGGACAGGAACAGACACTATTTAAAAGAAGACATACACGTGTCAAAGAATCATATGAAAAAAAGCTCAACATCACCTCAAAATTATCATCATAGGGGTGTTACTGGTGATAGGAATGTATATCTTACTCCCTTGCCTAATGCCTCTACTTTTCCAAGTGGTCAGAAGGTTTATCACTACCATGGTTCAGGAAGACACTTCGGCACAGGCTTACATGAGCCACTGCCAATCAGTCTCACCAAAACACCCAGACAGCAAGACTGAAGGTGAGAGAGTGAGAACTCCCACTAAAAAGTAGCAGTGAGAGTCTCAAAGGGAGGAATGAGAAGGAGCCTCCCTCATTCCTTAGCCTTGCACCCTCCAGATGAAAGGGAAGGTAGAAGAGGTAAAATACCAAGGAACTGCGACCAGTGGTCCGGCGAACTGCTGACACCACTGGCCAGGCCACAGTGAGGCCCAGAGGCTGGGAAAGTAACTCCCTTCTTGATAACCAGTACATATGTTTTCTATAAACCTTGAAAATGTTGCAAAGAATGTTATCCCTGCCAGCCTGAGCCTGGCAGTGAGTCACATCCTCCAGGCTTACAGAACCCAGACCCCTTCCTGGAAATACCTATGTCCACTGGCAATTTACTGCCTTTGTCCAGCTCCTATAAGCTTTCCCCCTGCCCTTCCCATGTGTGCCAAATATGAACCAGCAGATCAATGAAGCCAGAGACTGTGAGGTCATATGCCTAGCCTATGGGCAATGACACAGTTCTGCCTTAGTTTCTCCTTTAGAGTTATAAGCCTATAAAAAAAGGAAAGGAACTGTTCCTGGGAGAGCTTGGTACTTGGGACTTAAGTCTACAGAGACTCCATCGCCGATTGAAGGTCTCTTTCTTCTTCTTCTTCAAAAAAAGAGAAATATAAATCAAAACTGCAATATGATACCATCTAACACAAGATGGCACTGGTACTGGCTGTTATTCAAAAGTCATAAAATAACAGATGCTAGCAAGGTTGTGGAGAAAAAGTAATTATATCCTATCAATGGAAGTGTAAATTAGGTCAACCATTGTGGAAGACAGTATGGCAATTCCTCAAGATCTAAAGACAGAAATACCATTTGACAAAGCAATCTCCTTACTGAATATATATACCCAAAGGAATATAAATCATTCTATTATAAAGACACAGATAGGCATATGTTCATTGCAACTCTCTCCACAAAAGCAAAGACATGGAATCAAACTAAATGCCTATCAATGATAGACTGGAAAAGAAAATGTATTACACATACACCACGGAATACTATGCAGCCAAAAAAAGAGAACAAGATCACGTCCTTTGGTTTTTCAGGAACTTGGTTAGAGCTGGAGGCCGTTAACCTCAGCAAACTAAGATAAGAACAGAAAACCAAATACTGCATGTTATCACTTATAAATAGAAACAAAATGATGAGAAGACATAAATACATAGAGGAGAACAACATAGACTGGGGCCTATTAGAGGGTGGAGGATGCAAGGAGCGAGATGATCAGAAAAAATAACTAATGCTACTAGGTTAATACTGAGGTGATAAAATAATCTGTACAACAAACCCACATGACACAAGTTTACCTATGTCAAAACTGCACATGCATCCCTGAACTTTAAATAAGGGTAAAACAAAATAGTAAGCATAGCAGTGCAGACTGCAATAAAATGATAAAACTCTTAAAGGGAGAAGAGGGACAACTCAGGAAATGACTCGAGAAAAGAAATTGAGTAAGAATAGTAATCAAGTAGGTGAAAAGAATGTGAAAGCAAAAAGCAAAATATCAAATAACTTCAGGAGTGGCAAAACATGGCAAAAGAATAAAGTGAAAGCATATTATACTATGCAGCTGTGTCTAAATTGGTATTTGCATACTCATACATTTTATTAAAATGACCTCATTGGTCACAATATTGACAAAACCAAAATTGCAACATAGACAATCATGGTATTAGAATTTGGGAGGTGTGGTGTGTCTGTGTGTGTATGCATGTGTGGGTGTTGTGTGTGTTCCCTAATCTACTCATATCAAAGTTCACTTTTGTGGATTTATTTGAGTACATATGACTTTCTTCACAGTTTCTTTATCAGTAGTGATTACACCATATTCTAGTTATGTATTTATATATATATGCCCCTCAGTAGATGTCAACCCTGTGAATAACTGAATTTGTCAATTATCCTTGCATATTCCATGTAGAGTAGATAATCTTTCTTATAATGACTCTCAAGGAATACTAAAGATGTGTTAATAAATGAACACATTAATTTTTTATTGTTTGTGTCCTAAATTATTTGTTCAAAATAAAAATCATATTTTTAACCTTTATATCTGCAATAGATGTATGTAATTGATATTCACTCCTAAATAGAGAAGTGAATTTATACATTCTTCAAAATAACAATGACATGAGCAATTACAAAACACTAGATAAAACTGACTTTGAAATTTAAAAATGTTAAAATATTTCTGCAATATTTTTATTTGAAAAAAGATTCTAATATATTAATTGCCCTTCCTCCTTCACACAAAACAGAGAGTGTATAGATAGATGGTAGACAGACAGATAGATAGATAGATAGATGATAGATAGATAGATAGATAGATAGATAGATAGATAGATAGACAGATATTAAAGAAAAATAGTAAAGTAAATTTGAAAAAAGCTTGAAAGCATATTACTTCTTACTTTTGTTTCATGGCTCCACTTATTGCAACAAAATTCTGATTTCATTCTCTAATTTTACTGAGAAAATTAATTGTTACAGTGGAGACAATCAATGAACTGATCAGGAAGACATATTACTAATTTTTAAAATAAAGCTGCTAAAGCTAATAAGATCATTCATTTCAATCATTGTATATAAAGTAAATTTCTACTTTCCTCAGTCATTAAAATTTTATCAAGAAAGAAAAATGGAATAGGCTCAATTAATAAGACTAATACTATTTAGAAGAAACTGCTATAAAATGAATTCTATCTGATTTACCTATGGAATATTGTCACTAATTAGGTTCTCCAGAAATGGATATTGAGGAGAGTGATACACAGCATTTTTTATTGGACTGAAATACTTTGGGGAGAATTAGAGTAAGTTATTGAAAAATAAATAATAAAAACTAAAAGAAAAAAATCAACTTAAATTTGTATTATAATGAAAAAAATAATTTTAATTCATTTTATTTATTCCATGCTATGCTCTCTTTGAAAAATTCTGGTTTTGAAATTTAATTTCAAAATATTTTTGAAAGTCTAATGTATATTATTGTTAAGGGTAACTACACATTAATCAATTGAAAATAAAGAAATAAAAAGTAAATGTTATCTGCTGAATAATGTACATTATTTAGCTCACATCAATAAATTAGCAACTTAATTTTACTTATTATAATTAACACAATACTTAATTTATGGAGTATTGATATATTGTAAATCTATTTCAAATAGACATTTCTGAATATGTGTATCAAAAAGTGAAACAAATAGTTTTACTTCATGTATGAAGATGACAATCACTTCAGTTCAACATATATATATATATATATATATATATATATAATTACAACAATAAAAATATGAAGAACATCGCTTTTTTCATAACATAAACTTCATGTGAAACAAGATCTCCATCCTTTCTTTTACACTCATGGATAATTTACTCATAAACTGTGTTGGTGTATTTACTTTAGGACCTGAGGGCTGAGACTGTTTCTTGTTAATAGTTAAGAAGTAGCACACTAGAGACACCTTTAAATTCATCTTTGCGTAAGTTATATTTTAGTTGGCTTTATTCCTTCTATTTTGTTTCTCTTCCTGAAATAATGTCTTCCTTTGCTCCTGGGTTATTTCCAACTGTGTTCTGCAGCTGTTGGTTCAATTCATGATAAATAACTGATTACACAAATCACAGAACAAGTTAATCAGTCTGGGACTTTAGTAATGAAAAATAAAGTCGAAGCAAGTTAATATATCAGTTTTAAGTAGAGAAGATACCTAAAACTAATTAAACACTGGTCTCAGTGACAGTGATTTAAGCTGTAGTTCCAAAACCTTTATACTCCCTAGAAGCACAGTTTTCATAATAATAGTGTCAAATTACAATTTCATCTTTTGAATCTTTATAATTCAGTACTATGAAACAAACACTATGTTATAAAAGTGACCTTGAAATTAGAATTAGTAAGATGTTAAAACCTGTCATGTAAGAATCTGTATTACATGACAACATATTTCCCTTTGTCCTTGGTAAATGATTATTATTATAAGTGATTTCCATAGAAAGATAATTTCTAAGAAATATCCAACATAGTTTTAGAGGGAAGAAGTGTTATACCCATGATGCTTTTATCATTGCTCTATTGAGTAGAGGATTTTTTAAAAAAATACTGGTGACACAGATGAACATTAAACTCATAGTTTTCAGTATGTATCTAATGTAATGGTCTAATAATGATATTTAGTTAAATCTGATATTAATTTAGCATCTCCAAGAGGTCTGGTATAAATGTTTAACTTTCATATTAGAAGAAGGCAACATATAGTGTAATAAATGTTTGTATTACATCTGTATAATATTGTAGTAAAATGATTGTTGTGGCAATAATGATAGCCTATAATCTGTACTGACAAGTGGAACCATGAATGTCTCAAGTTACAAAACAATGGCTATTCATGCATACTGAAATAGAAAATGCCCTGTGGTGCATGGAAGATCAATGTAGATACTATCAAACGTTGCAAATTCTATGTTCCTTTATGTTTGTGGTAAAAAAAAAAAAAAAAAAAAAAAAAAAAAAAAAAAAAAAAAAAAAAAAAAAAAAAAAAAAACACCCAAGAATGGTAGACCAGTATGAGTGTTTGCTTCACTAACTTTTCATTCGAGACTGTGCTGACATTTGATTTGCTAAAATCGTTCTCATGTATCCTTTAGAAAATAGCGTGCTAACACATACAATAAAGTAGTTTCCTGCCACATCTTAAGGACTCACTTGGCACATCATTAAAAAAAAATTATTGGACATTGTTATCTTCAGGTACATATGTCTAAAATCAGTTAGATATTTAGATAATCATAAATCAACACCTAAGCCTTTTTCAAATATTATGTGTGTTCTCAGTGGGGTAAGAATTTTAGAGTTTTACTTGACTACATTTGCAAAAGCCTCTACATGATGCCATGCTGACTTCCACCCTTGTATATATTCTTGAAAGAAAAATATTTCAAGTTCCCCCAAAGTACATTTTATCTGTCATTTCCCTTATTTTCAAAAGTGAATAATTGATACAACACTCCTTAAGTAGGTAACATCACAGAGATCACCTTTGAATCTTCTGAGCCAAATCCTAGTTAATTGACCATACTTTTTTCTTTTCAGCAGGCAGCTGAGGGCACAGGTGCATTCTGGGTACTTAGAAAAACAAGGCATGTCTTTATGTTAACTGGGTGAAAAGTAGCTTTGCACTATACATGCTCTTCAAGAATTCATTGCAACTTGTTTGTTTTATACATAGTCCATAATGAAACAGCAATTGTTTGCTTCTCCAATAATGCACAAGACGACTATTATTTGGCTTCTAGAAAAATGTATACTAAAACATATTCCATAAAAAGCTACTTTAATTTTTAATTCTGTCAGTTTTTGTACCTATTTACAGTTTTCTATTTTGTGTACTCTCTCACTGGTCATGCTTGCAAATTAAATGCATAAAATTTCTTAGAAACTCATGAATTATCTATTCTATCACTCGGAATTACTTGTTTAAATGTGTATTATAATATTTTACTATGGATTGATATTGGAAGGGGACATTATTAGACAATTGGCAATATTTAAATATTTAAATATTGACATATATTCGTGTTTGATGAGTTTTAAATTTCTTAAATTTAATAGTTTGTGATTAAGTTAAAATAAGACCTTTTTTTTTTTATTAAAAACTCATTTATAAGTATTTTGGAGTGACTTGTGATATATGCTATTGCCTTCCTATTTTCCAGCCAATATATAAATACAGCATAGTATATTTAATACACTATGTACATACTCTGTCTTTATACTATGCACTACATACAATGTGGTCTCTCTCTCTCTCTCTCTCTCTCTCTCTCTCAATATTGTGATATAATGCTGGCATTCACTATTATATATGTGTGTGTGTGTGTGTGTGTGTGTGTGTGTGTGATATGTGTTTGTATGTGTATATAATTCACCAAATGTACCTTTGGGTAAAACTCATTATAATACACATATACACAGATACATACACACACCTCTCTCTCTCTCTCTCTCTCTCTCTCTCTCTCTAACACACACACACACACACACACACATATGGAGGGGAAATAGGCAAATATAAAACAAAAGTTGCAAATTATGACCAATGGTGAGTGAACATCTTTTGCCAGATAAATTTTGTTGGGATAAAGTCACTTTATAAATCTGTGATATTTTTAGAAATATTATGGATTCCTCTTATATGGTACTGAGTTTCCTATTTCTGTATGCATCAGTTTTATTTAACAATGAATTTACTTGGCTCATTATTTGAATGTTTTGTTGACATTAAAACCCCTGATGTTATTGAAATCCCTGATCTTGAAGGGATCTGATGTTCTTCAGTAGTGATTGCATCTTTAACATCTGCCAAGTAGAAGGCTACAAATTATAAAGTGGAGTCACGAACAATTTTATTAGATATTAATTGGCTCCAAAGACCAAAGCTGCCACTGAGACTCACCTTCCTACCGGTGCCAGAAGCTCCAATCAGAACATGTTTCATAGCCGACACATGCAACACCATAAAAGTAATAAGATAAGGACTAGTAATGACACAAAACACATTTTTTTTCAATTTCTACCAGGGCCAAAATGCCCCTTGTTTTCCATTCAAGAGAGCTTTGTTCCCTTATCTCCTCCCTCATTACCATCCTCCATGATAGTTATAGAAAGGGCAATTGTTGCATAGGTTTTTCTTTCGGCTCATGGGAAGTACTTTACTTTGGTTTCCATGTCAAAGACGGCAGCATCAGTAATAGAAAAAGTCTTAAGTCTGCAGCTTATAACCACCTTTTACATCAGTCAATCCAGATCATTATTCAAGAGTCAGTAGACACCAAGAACCCTTTAATTAATGTAAAAAATCAACATCATCTTATTGCTTAGAGAGCTTGAATTGCTTCATATTTACCACAGTTCTTGGCTTTAGATTAGAGCTTCCAATACTATAAAATATGCGTTCCTAATCCTACTTTCTGGGAGATATGTCAGGGTATTCCATTCACTCATAATATCCATAATTTATTTAGATATTTGAGTAATAACCACATTCTTCACAACTGAATGTATGTTAAAAATTTAGTATTGACCATCAACTTCTTTTCTTCATCACTAAAACCTCATATGCTACCATTCATTCTAAACTCACACAAACACACGCAGTTACTCATTATAGGTCCTTTATCACAGTGTCTGGGAAATACTGTGCAGTAAGTTCCAGAATCCGTAACTTTTATCTTGCTGTATCAATGCCCTTCCTTGGTTCAGTGGTTTTTGTTTCCTGAGCAAATACCAACAGTGTGAATATTGCAAATTTTTATGTGTTTCTGTTTCTATAATAGAGCTTCTATTTTAATATCCTTGAGAGTTATATGTCCTGCTCACATTATATATTCCAAGATTTTTGTCATGTTAGATTATGAGTGGTTAGCATACCATATGGATTTCAAAATATCTTTTCTGTTTGTTTGTTTGTTTTTCTATAGTACCCTGCAACCTTTTCCAAATATACTTGACCATAATGGGTTTGGGGACATTGTCTAGATCTTACTACTGCTACCATTTGTATTTCCACTATGTTGAAAAATGTTAATACCCCTTTCAGATTAATGTGATAGCCAGACACTGACAAAAATCTATGTAAAGCAAATAAAGCTTACTTATCTAAAAGATGCAAAAGGCAACCAGTATTGGAAGGTTACACAGAAGAGAGGGTAACAACATTAGCCAACGATAGGATTAAAGTTTTCCAACTGCTTCAGTGCAGACATGTAGTTGGAGACGATAAATCTGCATGGAAGTCACATTGGAACTTTTGAAATTTTACTTGCCTCACATTACTCCTAGACTTTTATTTATTAGGCTAAAAGCACAATTTCTTAACCTCAATTCCATTAACATTTTGGATCAGATAATTGTTGTTGTGTGGGTCTTTTTTGTATATTGTAAGATGTATAGCAGTATATCTGGCTTCCAACCACTATACGCTAATAATCCAGTTTACTCCCAGTTGTGACAATTAAAAGCATCTCCAGAATTCACCAAATGTACCTTTGGGTAAAACTCACTACCTTTGTAAGAACTGCTGTGCTAAAGCAATTTGGACGGCACCCTTACCTTGAGATATGCTGAAGACCAAGCACATGCATGTCATGTTTCTTATTAATCTTAGAGCTAAGGAATGCACAATATGGGAAGAGGGCATAGTGCTTTTTGGCTTAAGCACACTTTTCATGTTTCTGCCCTTAACATTTCCAGCAATTCAGACAGAAAACACTTCTGAATTCAACACTGTTAGTAATAGAACAGAGAACAGAAGTCAGTTATTAAGAGATTATGCTTATAACCCTATAAGGTCTATACTTTCTTTATAAATAATGGAAAGTCTAAAGAGGGCAGCTGCTTGGAATGATTAGACAACTCAATTAGACTAAGGCTGGCATGGCTGAATTTCTCTAAAACTATTCATAATTCAATTTCCCTAGAACTGTACAGTTGTTATAGCCTTATACACCCCATCTTTGTTCAAGGCAATAAGAATATAAAAATGTTTAGTATTAGGTCTCTTAGTCATTACTATGATTAAAAAAAATTCTTTGACAAAGAGATGTCAGCAAGAAGGGCAGAATATCTACCCTTCTTTTTCCCCATGAATACACCTATTTCAACATTACCATATGGACCAATTCCCTTTGTGAGAGATCCAGAAAGAAATACAGAGGCATCTGTACCTCAGGCAAGTGTGAATCCAGCCACAATTAAAGTGGGAGAAAAAAAAGGATATTCTTCTCATTATAATCCTTTGCCAGCACAGCTACAGAGTGGTTAACTCAATAAACCAATAAACCTTTGGAAAAACCAATGTCTTGGAGAGTTTTTTTGATTTTTTGTTTTTCAGTAGTTTCGTAGTTTCAGGTCTTAGATTTAAGTCTTTAATTCATCTGGATTTGATTAATGTATATATGATAGGATATAGGGATCTAATTTTATTCTTCTGCATCTAGATTTCTGGTTTTCTAAGCAATATTTATTGAAGAAACTATCCTTACCCCAGTGTATGCTCTTGGCATCTTTGTCAAAAATTAGTTCACTGTAGACATATACATTTATTTCTGGGATCTCTATTTTGTTTCATATTTTGTTTTGTTTGGTCTTTGTGTCTATTTTTATCTCAGTATTAGGCTGTTTTGGTTACTATAACTCTGTAGTGTAATCCAAAGTCAGGTAATGTGATTTCTCCAGATTTGTTATTTTGCTCAGCATAGATTTGGGTATTCTGGGTCTTTACTGATCCCATATACATTTTAAGTGTTTGTTCTATTTCTGTGAAGAATGTCATTGACATTTTGATAGTGATTGTATTGAATCTGTAGATTAATTTGTGTAATATGGACATTTTAAAATACTGACTTTAAAAGGTTAATAAAATTTATGAACTTTTAGTTAGACTAAAAAAGAGAGAGAAGACTCAAATAAATAAAATCAGAAATGAGAGATATTAGAGCTGATGCCACAGAAATAAAAAGGATCATAAGACACCTTTATAATCAAATATACAGCAACTAACTGGACAACCTGGAAGAAATGGATAAACTCTCAGAAACGTACAATTTTCCAAGAGATGGAGAAATGAAGAAATGTAGCATATGAACATACAAGTGACTAGTAAGGTTATTGAATCAGCTAATTAAAAATTTTCCAACCAGAAAATCCACAAACCAGATAGTTCCACTGGTGAATTTACAAAATATATAAATAATTAAACCCAGTCTTTCTCAAACTCTCCCAAAAAATTAAAGAACAGTGAATTATTCTAACTTTATTATATAGAAGACAATTTGATGCTAATATCGAAGACATAGACACTTAAAGAAAATAAAAGCTACAGATCAGTATTCCTAATGATCATAGCCATAAAAATTCTTAACAAAATATTGGAAAACAGAATTCAACAGAAAATATTTAGAAAACCTACATCATTACCCAATGGGATTCATCCCTATGATGCAGAATCAGTCAATATGATATAGTATATCTAGGTGGAGACAGCAATGCCCCCAACAACAACTCTGCTGGCTGCAACCCATGCCGCAGTTTTCTGTAAGTTGGCAATGACAGCACTGCACAGACACTGCCAGCGTTTACTGTATGTGAGCTCCAGAGGAGCCCATCCCACACTGAGACCCCTCAGAATCCCACCTGGGGCAGGAGAGAAACCTGAAGCTGGAGTAGAGGGAGTAGAGCCTGTGGTATCAGGAAGTGTGGAACAACACAGACGGAGGGCAGGCAGCAGCTGTTGGCCCCTACTTCGAAACTTTGAAACTGCTTTGCCTCCAGGTTCTTGCACTCTGGGAAGAGGGTAAACCCTCATGATCTATGTGTTGCCTTCTGAGTCATTCTTCAATTGTCTTGGAGATTACCTCCTGGCTTCAATTCCTTATAAAGCAATTGCTTGCTTACTCTTTAGTGTTCTCTACTAAACTGGCTTCTTTTTCTTTTCAATATGAATAGGTTGAGAATTCTACTTTCTTTTTGATTAGCAATTCTATCTTTAAGTCATTTTTCTCTTCTTATGTTTTACTATCAGCAGTCAAGAGAAATCAACATACACCTTCTACATTTTGCTTAGAAAGAGCTTCAGCTAAATATCGAATTTTATTGTTCACAAGTTGGACCTTCAACAAAACACTAGCAAACAAAATTCAGTCAAATTATTTGCCACTTTATAACAATGATACCCTTTCCTCTACCATGCAATAATATACTTCTTATATTCATGTGAAACCTCATCAGAATGGCCTTTATTGTCAGCATTTCTATCAACAACTTAATTATCTCCCTAAGGACCCACCTCCATCTACCATTTCACTAGGGATCAGGCTTACACATATAATTTTTTTGGAGAAACCAACATTGTCTGTAGCAAAGAAGAAAGCTGGAGGCATTACACATCTGGATTTCAAGATTTGTTACATAGTTACAATAATTAAAATTACATGTTTCTGAGAAAAAGACAGACTTACAGACCAATGGACTAGAACAGATAGCTGAGAAATATCTGACGGGTGTGTGTGTGTGTGTGTGTGTGTGTGTGTGTGTGTGTATACACATATATATGAAAAACTGATCTTCAACATCACTTCTAAGAATACACAGTGGAAAATAATAGTCTTTTCAGCAAATAGTGTTAGAAAAATAATATAAATATGCAAAACAATAAAATAAAATTACACATATCCTATACCATGCATAAAATCAACTCAAAATGAATTAAAGACTTAAGTGTAAGACCTGAAACTATAAAACTCTTAGAAGAAAAACGTAAAAAAAACACTTCAAGACATTAGTTTTATCAATGATTTCTTGACTATAACACCAAAAGTGTTGTCGGTAGAAGGTTTCTGAGTTACTGGTAGTGAATCTGTATGGGTATGCAGCAACCTCAATTCCTGACTCCCCAGAAAAAGGAATTTGACTGAGGGGCATAAGGCAGCAAAAGAGTCCAAGACAAGTTTTAGAGCAGGAGTATGTAAGTTTATTTTAAAAAGGCTTTAGAACTGAAAAGAAAGAAAAGAAAAATACACATAGAAGAGATCCAAGTGGGCAACTTGAAGGTCGAGTGTTAAAATCTTGATTCCAGAACTTTATAGACTGAGCTCTTTCCCATGATTCTTCCCATAGGGTAGGCTGCGTGCATGTGCAGTGCCCTCCTTACCCTTAGGAGGAGAATATGAGCAGTGTGATTACAAAGTTACACGCATGCCCATCTGAGGTTTTCTTCCCTTTTCTGGTGGAGTATCCCCAAAAGGTCACACATTTTGTCTCTTAATGCACGTGCCCATTAAGTTGTTTCTCCCTGGAATCTGCATTCAGTGAACACTTTAGTGCAACAGGTATAGACCATTAGGAAACATCTCTCCCTGGTGCCAGCTGCCAGTTTATCACTTTTAGAGAGGCAATGTGATGACTGCTGAACCATCATCTGATATTCCTAGTGGGTGGGGGACAGCCCCCTCCTGCCTCTCTCATGCTTGTCTCACCACCTTTAACAAAAGCACAAGTAGCAAATGCAAGAAAATAAAAAAATAAAAATAAAAGACAAGTGGGACTACATCAAACTAAAAGCTGCTGCTCTGCAAAGAAAGTGATCAATAGAGTGAAAAGACAGTCTAATGAATGGAATAAAATATTTATAAACCATATGTCTGATAAGGGTTAAACCAAAATATGTAAAATAATTTATAGAACTCAGCAAAAAATAAATAATGAGCAGGACATGAATGGACACTTGTCCAGAGGAAACATACAATTGGCCATAATTTCTATAAAAAGATGCTTAACTTTATTGAGATACTTTGGATATTTACCTAATCAGTAGCAAATGTTGGTGCCATTATCTGTGTATAGCCTACAGGACTGTGAACCAAATAAGCCTCCTCTCTTTAATAAATTATCCAGCCTAGGATATTCCTTTATAGCAACATAAAAGGGAATAATCTAGTCACTAATCACAAGGAAAATGTAAATCAAAAATATAATAAGACATTATCTCATACCTGTTATAATTATTGAAGAAAAAGAGAACACAATAATATCCATATGCATATGTTAAGAAGTTGGTACCCTTGTACCTTGTCAGTGAGAATGTAAAATGGTACAGTCACTATGAAAAACAATATAGAGCCTTTCAGAGCAATTAACAGTGGACTTACCTTATAATCCATCAATCTCGATTATTTATAATTACCAAAAGGTTTATAACTATCATTTTGAAGAGATATCTGCATTCCCATATTCATTGAAGCTTTCTTTCACAATAGTCAAGATATAGAAACAATCTAAATGTCCATGGTGACTGGATAATGAAAATGTGACATATTTATAAGGAAATATTATTCAACTATAAAAAAGAAGGAAATCCTCCTGTATTAGTCAGGGTTCTCTAGAGGGACTGAACTAATAGAATATATATACTCTCTATATATAGATGGAGAGAGAGAGAGAGGGGGGAGTTTATTAAGTATTCACTCACATGATCAAAAGGTCCCACAGTAGGCTATTTGCAAGCCAAGGAGCAAGGAGATCCAGTCTACATTACAAATCTTAAGAACCTGGAGTTTGATGTTCTAGGGCAGGAAGCAATCAACACGGGAGAAAGTTGTAGGTCAGAAGACTAAGCCTGTATGTTTTTGCACATTTTTCTGCCTGCTTATATTCTAGCTGAGCTGGCAGCTGATTGCCTTGTGCCCACCCAAATCAAGGGTGGGTCTGCCTTTTCCAGCTCACTAACTCAAATGTTAATCTCCTTTGGCATCACCCTCACAGACACACCCATTATCAATACTTTGTATCTTTCAATCCAATCAAGTCGACAGTATTAATCATCACATCTCCCATATGCACCAACATGTATGGAACTTGAAAAAATTATTACTGAATAAAATTAGCTAGTCACAGAAGGACAAATATTGCATTACTCTACTTATAACTAGAATGGTCAAACACAAAGAGGCGAAAGTAGAGTGGTGGTTGTTAGGGGAAAGGGAGGAAAGGAAATTGAGTGTTGCTACTTAATGGATGTAAACTTTCAGTTATTTAAGCTGAAGAATTTTTAGATAACTTCCGTACAACATTGTGCTGATAGTTATACTGTAAAACACACTTAGAATTTTTGTAAGAACTTAGATTTCATGTTGTTTGTTCTTAACATAATTAAAAATTATTTATAGAAATCCCAAGTACATTTTGATTCTGGCTTCCAGAAAAGCTGGCATTGAATTATTAATCCTATAGTGGAGGAAGACAAGTAGGTAAGAAATAAGGTCTTATTGGAAATTTGTTTTAATGTTAATATCTGCTATGAGCAGAATTATTAATTCTCTGTCTCGCTCTCTTTCTCTTTCTCTCTCTCTCTCTCTTTCTCTCTTACTGTCTCCTTTAACAGTGTCCTTGCTCTGCTACCCAAGCTGAAGTGCAGTGGTACCATCACATCTCTCCTAGACTCAACCTCCTGGGCTCAAGTGATCTTCCCACCTTAGTCTCCTGAGTAGTTGGGCCACCATGCCTGGTTAATTTTCGTATTTTTTGTAGAGACAGGAATATTCTTCTGTCAGAGTATACTAGTAATTATTTTCCACACTTCATCTATCACCTGTAAGTTCAGAATAAATTGATAATTAAACTAGTAGAGTCAAAGATAAGGATATCAAAGTATTAGTATTAATACCAACTAAGACTGGTTAGAAATTGCGGAATAGATATATGCCACAGTCAAATATTCTTATAAAACTTATTAATAATTAAATGACTGAACCTAGGAAATCCAAGCAAAAGAAACTGTGCATCTACAGAGAAGATATACTCAACCTAGAATTATTTCTGCCCTTTTTTTTTATTCTTATTACCAGGGACAGGGAGAAAAAAATGGGCTTCTTAACTCACCCCCAGAAAGGTCCAAAATTTGAGCTGTAATGTAAAGGGTCATGGAGTGTAAAGTTATCAATACAAATGTTGGGCCAGAGGAGACCAACTTTGCAAGAGAAAAAAGAAGTGGTTTCTTCTACACCAGAGGATACAGAATCAGTTAAGGCCAAGTTTAGCCTGGCCAAGGTCAATGAACCTAATCGTCAAAGGTCCATGTGAGTCATAAGATGAGAGGTTATACAAAAAGTAATGTCGGCTTTAACAGTGTTAGTGGAGGAAAATCTGCTTTCTTTGTAAATTCACATTGACTAATATCCCAGGAAAGGTGTTCAGCACGTTTTTTTACTCCTAGTGGCATGGTCAGAGATCATTACCCTGTTGAAATAAACGTTATATACCACTATGGAAACAAGAGTATTCTGGAAGATGATTAAAACAATACATGTCTGCAGTTAGGAAGCCATGGACAAGAATGTTAACAGTAAATCCAGAAATATAAGTGTAGTTTTAAGAGAGAAAATGATTAAAAAAAACAAACCCACAAACCATATTAATCTTTCACGTTTGAAATAAAAACATTTCATATCTACCCAGAAAATCCTTCAAACAATATCTTCAAAACAACATTCCCTAAGATTAATCACTTTTGCTTGTTTATTTCTTAGGAAGTTTTTCCCAGATAATTAAGTTGCCACATTTCTCAGGATTTTTAGGTTTCTAGAAATTACTTAGCATAATAAAAAAGGAAATTTTAGGGAATTTGAACTTTAGGACAGTGGAGATAATTTAAAAATTAAAGGAAGGGGAGAATGAGTGTTTCTCTGAAAATCACTTGGACATAAATGAATACTTATTAGACCAAGAATGAGGATCAATTATGTCACATTCATCTAGTGACTGTCAATCTGCATTAAGAAGGTCTTCAGTACAGTTTGTTGTCTTGAATGTTGATTCAGCATTTATTTGTAATCCTGATCCCAAATCAATTCTGTTAAAGCAGAATTGATTTTGGATTTGCCCTTATATAAAAGAAACATGAGATTAGTTTTAGTGAAAAATCCTGCTTTTCTACATGTCATCCTGAGCTTGAAGCAGGTCTCTTTTCAAAACTATACCAAATCTTAGCACAGTCAATTTTTAACTTTTAAGGTTTTGTTTTAATTAAAGTTGAAAAAGAGCTTTCTCTTTTTAGATTTGCTTGTTTGATCAATTGTTCTTTGTCTAACTACCACATAGAATTAGTTATGAAATTTTTCAGGCAATGATTGAATTCATTTCACTCTTTCTTACCTTCTAATTCTAATATATAAATTCTTTATTAAAGATTAAGACTGTGGAAATGCACATTTATCAATGGCTAAATAAGTGTGCATTCTTTTCTACCACCTCCTAAGTACTCGTCACCTTGGTGAACTCAACTTATGTCATGTTAATAGCCGACTGTTAACTTCCTATCACTGGAGAAAACTTCAAAATATTTTCTATTCATATCTTTGAAAATAGCTTAAATATATGTCCTTTTTAAAACTCCTGTTATTATTTCAGACTTACCACAATCAAGTTTAAGAATGCAAAATATGAAAACTATGTGCTCTTATCAGAGTCATATGTTAACAAACCAAGAGAATAAATAGAATAAAAATAAAGATTTATGCTTGTAAAATTAATGCATCACAATATATCTAAAAGTGTGTGTTAAAGATTGATATCTATCTATGGTAAAACATGTAATGATATTTGCAAAAAAAAAAAAAAAAAGGAAAATTTGTTCCTCATGAACTATACCAAAACTTCAGATAAATGACTTCTTACTTTAGAAAAGAAGGATAAGCTATTATATAAAAATATCAGCAAAATATTTTATTATTTAGGAGAAAGAATAATTTCTTCATTTTGAAAATAGCAGTTGAAAACCTAAAGATAGGATTACTAGTGAATGTACACCAAATGAAATTTAAAACTTAAAAAAGTATATTTACAACTTGGAAATTATCTGATAACAAAATTTATGAAGTTAAAAGGAAATGATAAATTTTAAAAATTGATATTTATTAACAACAATGAATGTCCTAAATGTAAATGCAGAATTTATAAACTTATAAAAAAAGAATCAAAGCACTAATTATAAATTGGAAAAACAAGCTAAACAGAAGATTCATTAGAGAAATAACAGCTGCAGCAAAAATGTGGTAAGCTTTAATCATAGAACAAGAACTATGCTAATGGCTTAACCTGAATTGTTTTACACTGTCCTGAGAAAAAGTCTGTCATTACTACTAGTGTATCATTATTAGCATTATTACCATCACTAATTCTCATAATTATGTAATTCATAAAAATGCAAGTAGGCAATATATTTTGGTCCTAACAAAATAATCAAAAAGTTACAAATATTTTAAAATAACTGTTTTATTGTCTGATTGACAAAAGACAAAAATTATCCAAGCTTCATTTTGAGGTAAATTTACATATGAAGAAAGCATTCCTTCATATTAATTGTTTCTGATTGTATACATACTTTCTAGAGTGTCATTTGAGTGAGTAGAAACAGAACTAAAACAGATTTACAAGAAAAAAACAAACCCATTCAAAAGTGGGCAAAGGATATGAACAGACACTTTTCAAAAGAAGACTTATATGAGACCAATAAACATATGAAAAAATGCTCATCATCACTGTAATTAGAGAAATGCAAATCAAAACCACACTGAGGTACCATCTCACACCAGTTAGAATGGAGATCATTAAAAAATCTGGAGACAACAGATGCTGGAGAGGATGTGGAGAAATAGGAACACTTTTACACTGTTGGTGGGAGTGTAAACTAGTTCAACCATTGTGGAAGACAGTGTAGTGCTTCCTCAAGGACCTAGAAATAGAAATTCCATTTGACCCAGCAATCTCATTACTGGGTATATACCAAAGGATTATAAATCATTCTATTATAAAGACACATGCACATATATGTTCATTGCCCCACTGTTTACAATAACAAAGACTTGGAACCAACCCAAATGACAATCAATGATCGACTAGACAAGGTAAATGTGGCACATATACACCATGGAATACTATGCAGCCATAAAAAATGATGAGTTTGCATCATTTGTAAGGACATGGATGAATCTGGAAACCATCATTTTCAGCAAGCTGACACAAGAACAGAAAATCATATACCGCATGTTCTCACTCATAGGTGGGTGTTGAACAATGAGAACATGTGGAAACGGGGAGGGGCACATCACATACTGGGGTCTGTTGGGGAGTGTCTAGGGTAGAGACAGCAGAGGGTGGGCAGGTTGGGGAGGGATAACATGGGGAGAAATCCAGATATAGGTGATGGGGGGATGGAGGCAGCAAACCATCTTGCCATGTATGTACCTATGCAACAATCGTGCATGATCTGCACATGTACCCTAGAACCTAAAGTACAATTTAAAAAAAAAAGAGAGAGAAAAAAAGAAAGAAAAAAATGCACTGGGAGCTTGCCTATTACAAATATAAAACACTATAAAAAAAGAAGACACTCTTTGCAAACAAAGAGTACTCATAAAAAACCCTGAAATATGTGTATATTATAACATGAAAAATTTGCAACTTGAGATAACCTCTTTTTAGTAGCATGTTTCCTAAGCTTACCAAGCATGTCAGAGTCTATACAGAGAATATTTATTGATTAAAAGATTATAATCTACAAAGAGGCAATTAGTCTAAAATGAAAGCTTAAATAATAGTCATCAATTTTATTTTTTTAAAGACTAGTCCATATAATAGACTAAATATATGTATAAAACAAACATAATTAGAACCTATTTTTTAATTATTTTCAAAAAAAGAGTCAAGATACAGTATTAGAGATCTTTAAGTGTAAGAAAATGATTAAAATATATGACTATGTGCTAAGAATAATTACATTGCTTTTATTTTTGATAATCATAAAATAAACATGAAGGTTATAAATTTTGCTTTTATGTGAATTTTTATTATAGTTTTTAAAATATAGTTTTTGAAAATTATTTTTGAATAAAAGATTTTATGAATATTTCAAAATAAAATAATTATTGATAATTATATACATATTTTTAAAATATAATATTATTTTTAATTTTCCCTTTTTCTATCAGATCAATTCTGTTTTGGGTGATTAATTATGCAGTATGTCATTTCACCCACTCACTGTCCTATGCTTCTGTCCACCTGGGATGAAATTCAAGGCTGATGTATGCAATATGACATAAAAGGCACACAATCAACATTTATAAAATTATACAAAATAACTTTGATAGTTCTTTTACTGATGTGTTTAACAATATGTTTGTATGTGTACTAGTACTATTCTTGAGCCACCCTGTTCTAAGAAAGCAACAAAAGTTGATTGGCCAAAAGAAAACATTATATTGGCATAGTTACAATATAGTATCCCAGAATTATATTAATGTCAGCTATGCTATATAGCAATAGTTATTTGCGTTTGTGGGACATTTAAGTGGTTTAAACATTTTATCTACACATTCCTTGATTTGGCCCTCCAACTCTACAGAAGGGAGAGCACATTTGACTCATCTTCAGAGAAAAGTAAATTGAGATGGAGCTTAAATTAATTGCTCAATGTCAGCCTTAAGCTGAATTTAGCCTAGGTCCTCTTTTTCAAATTAATTGCTTCTATCTTTACAACACATCTTTTTCACTGTTTCCTAACAGTTATATAGAGGAAGTTTTTAAAATTTCTAACACCAAAGTTACAGTTTTTGTACTTGTGATTGAAGGTTTTATCATGCAGGCAATAATTTCCCACTAAAACATGGATGAGTAAAAACTACAATTAAGATCTCTTTTTCTGGTCTCCTGTGATTCTCTATGCATCTTCTTTTATTAGTATACGTACAGCTACTTAAAAAACTCACAGCAATGAAGTCTTTTGAGAATTCTATGTCTTTGATATTGACTTAAGAAAAAATTTTTTCATGTTTGACATTTATAATATAATTTATTTGATGATACTGCCTTTCAATTAGAAATACATTAATGAGTGTCACAATTATTCTTACTGAGACTAGATATGATTTTTTTCATTTATCCTCTGTCCACCTTTAGAGTACTTTGACTTCTAACTACAGGGTGAGCCCAGTCATGGTCTGTGTGACCCAAGAACTCACCAGCAGAAGGGATTTAGCAATGTCCAACATTCTGGAACTTGATTTTAAAATATTATTTGAACATAATATATCCCTGCTTATACTTTGCCTTGAACTTTGTGACTTAGGTCTGATTATTTGGTTTTTACTTCACTTGTCTGTTTTGGAGCTAGTTGTTTTTGTATTTGATACTTTTCCCTTTGGACATGTACAATTTTTCAAGATCCCTTGATTTTTAAATTTAGCTAGGGGGATTTATTTTAGTTCTGATATTAATATCTTTTGATAAGGAAAAAAGCCATTGTGTCCTTGTTTAAACTATGTATAATATAAATCATTCAAATGATAAATATAATGGCGTAAGTTTACATTTTAATGGTGACAGAAGCAGAAATTGTTCATTATTTATCTTGTTCTGTCTTTGATTTTACAATAATAGTAATATGCCAGGAATTGTTTAACATGCTTCACACAAATTAGATATTTTAGAATTCATAATAACCCTACAAGGAAAGTGCTAATATTCTTAATTTACAGAAAAGAAAATGGAAGCATAAAAGGTTAAGTAAATCAACAATATTACATTTCTAATAAATTGCAGAGCTGGGATTCAGAGCCAAGCAGTTTGACTCTGGAATCAATGAATCTCAATTTCTATTCTGTATAAGTTCTACCTGACAGCAACTACATCTCTTCTCTGTGAAGTGTTTCCTATGAGTAAGGATCAAAATCAACACTCATTATCATGGAATCAAGTTGTGCCTACAAATTTTCTATAGGTCACCCTACTTCTCAATCAGATGATTGTTAGACAAATTGTTAATTTATTAACTTGTGTCTTTTCCTAACTGGAGCCCATGATTAATCAGACCTACCTTCTTTTTTGACACTGCTGAGTTTGTATTTATGATATAACCTTCCTTTTTATAGTGTCACACTCCTTTCAATAGGACCTAAATTAGATATAACAAACAATTTGACAAACAAATTAAAACTAATATATTCATTAATTCTTACTCAGGCTTAAGTATAAAATATGACTATCTCTTTTATAGTTGTGTCTTGATAGCTCTGTTTTATAAATGTATGGGTACAGTCTGTCCTACTATGTACTGAGTGAGTTTTGCAACATTTTCTTTTTCATTTTCTCTTGTTTCAATTAAGACTACCTTGAATGATGAGTTATAAATATGAGGGAAATCTACACCATGCACACAGAAGCAAGCAACAGTCTTTCTATAGGATATATATAATTTCTATAGCATATACAATATTTCTATAGTGATCTATAATTACTCATTATGATCTCTTCATTACACAACACAATTTCAGTGGAGTGTGTTATGTTCTAGGTATTTGATATTCCCAGTCAATTTTAAGAGTCAATCTCCTTTTTTCTCTTTGATAGAACACTCTATAAAATGTATTAGAAAATTAACTGAACATAATTTTATCTTTTTTTTGATAACCTAAGAGTCAACAATACTGATTTCTAGTATTATCACTTGATGCTATACTGCAATGCTTTCAGAAGATATTAGGTGATTCTGGGCTTAGGTTATCATTTCATTCAAAGTTTTATGGTATGTGAGGCTCTGTAACAGAGGTTTCTTTTCTGGATTCATTGCACTCTCTTGTCTTTACTGACATCTTTCATTATTGCAGCCTAATCTTCTGATCAAGGACCTCAACTGTTGTAATCTGTAATTACCTCTACTTTTTATTTTTTTCTTGTTTAACTTTTCACCATGATTTTCTACTCCTTTCATTACCAATCTTTAATTTGATAGAAAAAAAAAAGTTTGCACCTCTAACTCAACAGTGAATGAAGTAGAAATTATGAGTTGATTGTGAAGTCTCAGTTCTGTGTGCTCTATAAAATCACAAAGTCAGTTATTTTACTTTCCTCTTTGCCACTTATGCTTTCTCATCTCTCTTACTACAGGCAACATTTAACCCAACCGACTACTGCCTCAATTTGGAAACTGTTGTTCGTGCATCCGTGACTCTAAACTATTGGTTTTGCCAAGCAGTCAGAGAGCATAGTGTAAAGGCTTGGTCCATAAACTCTGAAGCAATGCTCCATAAAGTCGAAAACCAAAGTTTTCCACTCATTGTGTGATTTCAGAAAAATTTTCTTTGTCTCAGTTTTTCATATCTGTAAACTGAAGATAATGATGAGGGTGATGTTAGCTAATTTATGTTGTTGCTGAATTAAATAAGTTAAAGATGATAATGACTTAGAACAATGACTAGCATAATAAGGGCTATGCAAATACTATTATTGACAGTTTCATATTCATTCCTCGTGTTGTCTGTTTGCTATTTAAGTTTTTATAGTGTTACAGAGTTATGTTAGTTAACACTTTTTTTAACTGGACACTCTCCCTAAGGGACTTCATTAACCCGTGATTTTATATATTGTTTATGTGCTTGCAACTCGCAATTTTTTTTAGGACTTTATGGCAGTTTATGAGAGATTAGCATCTTTGGTCTGTTCAAAGGTTCTCCTCTTTGCTTACTTCATTCTCCTTTCCAACAATAGGCAGTAATTCAACTATATTCAATGTGCAATTTGTGTATTTTACAAAATGTTTTATGTTCATTTATCTCTAAGTACATTTTATTGTGATATACATTTCATATCTCATTGTTTCTTACTTTTTTCTTTTTTCCTATTAAATAGTACTATTAAGACTTAAATTTATTTTTGTGAGTACACCTAGTTTGTTGCTTCTAATGACTCCAATGCATGTGTTTACCACTTGCATCCACCACATTACCTATTTTCTCTTTCAGTGATGAATGACAATGTCACCTACAACTCATGAACTGCCTGGATAAAGCGCCAGTGAATAGTTGTATATATGTCTCCCTTGGGGATGATTGAAGTAATTTATTTGGGATATTTAAGAAAGGAATTGCTAAAACTTGCTCCCAAATATGGTTCTACCATTTACATTCTTAAAAGCAAAACACATTATAGACATCATCTGACAATCTCCAACTTTTGAGATTTTGCCAGTCTAATAGGTATAAAGTTTCCTCTTAATTCACATATTCTGGTTGCTAAAGATCTTGAGAATCTATGTGTGCTTCTATTATCTTTTAAGGTATAATAAAAGTGTTAAAAATATAAAGCTATTTCAGAAAAGGAAAAGTCTTTATCATGATGAATGATTTGAAATTTGGCACAAAATATTTTATTAATATATTAATAGATATGTCAATGGTATATTATTTATAAAGAATCATGAAAGTCGCTAGAATTACTCACACCAAGACCCCATAGACGCAGTTCCCAGTTACCAGTGAGAAAATGTGACTAAATTCAAAGAAGATAAATACATGTCTACACATCATCTGCAACTTAATTTTTATTACTCTTCCTCCTGTATAGTTCAATAGTGCAGCTCTAGAAGCATATATTCCATCTAACTCGACAGACATTTCTAACTTCTACTATAAAACACAATCCTTTTCCCAGTAACTTTTTATGCTGCTGTCAGCTGCACAAGAAGTGAACATCCTAAACACTATTCATCTTTACACAGAAACATTTCATGAATTATTGGGAAAAGAAAAACAATTTGAAAATGGTGATCCAAAATAAACTACATGTTTAAAGTAGTCATGTAAATGCAAACCAATGGGCAAATAAAATATAATGCTGGTTTCATAAATTCCTTTTTTTCCCTTACCACCCACTCTGGACTAATTCTTATTTTCTCCCCAATTTTAGTTTTCAGATCTTTGAAATAGTTCCCATGCTGGGCCATGAAACAGCAATAAAAGAGAAACATGAAATAAAATTTGTCTTAGCTTTCAATTCAGACTCAAGTGTATAAACAAATCAATTTTTTTCTAAAATGTATTATCTTTATAAATTTATAACACATTCAGTGCTGTCTCAATTCCCAGAATAACCAGAAATTACTCTTCTTTTTCTGTCAATTTTAACTCCCCAGGTGATTTTATTAATGCTTCATGACTTTATATATTATCTGTATGCTGAATAATCTTGAATTTATATCTCTAGTCCCAGTTGGTTCCTAGGCCTTCAGACTCATACATCCAACCACTAATTCCACATACTCACTTTCATCTATAACTCGCTTTTCAACTGTAAGACATGAAACAGAAATCTTGGTTTTTGTCCCTGAAGCTCTGAACATCCTTTCTCTTTAACACTTCAGGAATCAGCACTACAATCACCAATTTACTTGGGAAAAACATTCCAGGAATCATCTTTGACTTTTTTCTTTTCCTCGCTCATTTCATTCTGTTCTTAAGGGAGCTTATTCTCCAATGAAGAATGAAGTGAGGGAGTGAGTCACATAAAGATTAGGGAAAGACTTTCAAGGGAAAGAGAACAGAAAATGTGTAGGCAAGTATTTTTTAAAAATATTTTGCTTACCAACATTTACTCCAGTGTCTGTCACATAGTATTCAGACAATTGTTGAATAAATGGGTTCATCAATTTTTTTCAGACAAAATGATAAAATGTAGTTTTCTTAGCATATTTGAAACTAAGACTAAAATGAATGTGGTGATTAATTTAGTTCTGGTTCAGTACCAAACCAGTGTTCTTTAGTTGTATTACCTAAATATGTACGGACTTCTTCATGACAAGATCTATGTGTTATTCTACTCAGGAGAGACTATCTGCCTTTAACATACTAAGTGTTCAACAGACGATTATTGCATAAATTACTAGCCAATGAATTACACATAGGTTTACTTAATGCTTTTGTTTACAATCATACTTTTGTTTTAAATAGAGAAATAAGTATAATCAGTACAAAGAATCCTGAAATTTTAGAGCCAAAAAGAATTTTATGATTATATAATTCAACATCTTCACTTTAGGAATGAAAAAATAGTTCCACGGATCTCCTTTCTTTCTCATTTTCATAGTTATTGTCAGATTAAGAAGAAAACTTAGGCTGCCTAATTTCTAGACAAAAGTTCATGTCAACATTTTGCCAAATATTAATTTTTTGCCAAAGTTCAAACAAAGGTGTATTCAGGAATTTTCAGGAATATGTTCTAAATTTGGAAAATAAAAATCAGTGGTAACAGGGAAGCTTCAGTGGGGGTGATTTGTTTGAAGCTGCTATGAGATGCTAATTGTCTGAAATTATTATTGCCTGTATCCATTATGTTGAAAATGAATACAGGAGATAAAAATAAATAAAATTGAGCATCTGGGAGCATAATAATGAATGTTAGGCAGTTGAAAATAAGTGAGTGCTTCACTGACCAAACTGATTCATTTGGATAGTGTGTACTAAAAATATGACAGTAACAAAGAGCATGGTGTAACCAATATATAATAAAAGAATTTAATGTGGACAAGTAATTAGTAGGATGTAGCTATAGGAATTAATTATTGTATTTATGACCATAGTTCTAAGAATGTGAACAGAAAGATGCCCTAGAAGGGAACAATGATAGGGCAATCTTCCTTTCACCCTTCTTCCTTGAAGTGTTTCCTTCTGAAACTGAATCTATGTTTTCTCAAAACAATGCTGTCAGCACATACAGTATCACCCCTAGTACTGAGAAAAAACAAGACAATATTTTGGAATGCAAAAGTTGAAATAGACAGAAACCTATGACTGTCAAAATGGTGAAACCTAATCAGCATTTAGTGGGACTGTTAGCTATGGTGGCTCTGAATTTAAACCTAGAAAAACTAAGATGTAATAAATAGTTATTTGCAAATAGGGGTAACATTAAAGATACATTGACTTTCTTTTTTTATTTGCATTTTTTCTGAAGGTGACTTTTTTCCTGGCCAAAGTAAGACTTGGGGCTGAGATTGAGATTATGGAGGATTTAAATTATAACCATAAAAGTATAAAATTTAAAAATTCATAATAGATATGTTCTAATATTCTGTGTAATATTTTGCCACACAGTGATATGGTAGAAAGACAAGTTTTGTAGAAAACAGTAGTTAACAAAGGTTTTCTAAGTGCCTTTAAACAATAAGAACCAGGACAGAAAAACTCAAATAAAATATATATAGCATTTATAATAATAAAAACAGATAGAAGATAAACAGATAAATATATAATATGCTTTTGACATATGAAATTGACCAAAGGTTGAAACATAATGCCTGACTCTTCTGCCTCTAGTGCATTGCCAGGAATAAAATTAGGGATGGAACCACAGGGGGATCACTTAATTAGGTTCTGTCTTAGTCCATTTAGTGTTGCTATAAAGGATTACCTGAGGCTTGGTAATTTATAAAGAAAAGAAGCTTTTCGGCTTACTGTGCTGCAGGTCATACAAGAAGCATGGCACCAGCATCAGCTTTTGGTGAGGGCTTTGGACTGCTTCCACTCATAGTGCAACATGAAAGGGCAGCTGGTGTGTATGGAGATCACATGGCCAGAGAGAAGAAAGGAGTGAAATGGGGAAAACATCAGGCTCTTTCTAAAACTTTCCCAGGAACTAACGGAGTGAGAAATCAATTACCTCCCTCCCCTCAGGGCATTAATCTATTTATGAAGGGTCTGCTCCCATGAGTCAAATATCTTCCATTAGGACTCACCTCCAACATTGAGAATCAAATTGCAACATAAGATTTGAGATCACAAACATCCAAAGAATAGCAGGTTCTGATCTTTTGGCTATCAACTTCCCAAGAGAAAGATGTGTTAGATAGGTTTAAAGGTAATCTGGAAATCAGGAGGCTGCTTGCTCATATTTGAATGTGGATTTTAGAAGGAAATTACCCCACACAGCCTATTCCTACCTTAGCCATTAGCTGTTGCTATGTCAAGGTCAACAATGACAACAAAAAATACAGCATAATAGGCAGAGAAACAGCTGGAATTTCACTTTCCTAGGTTCTAGTTTGGAGATTGGAGAATACCTGAGTTGAATTTGTAAGCTTGTCATGGAACTCATGTAGTACAGAATAAAGTAAATCTACAGCAGAGGCTTGAAAAATAAGCTAGAGCAGGCACTCAGCATAGAGTACAGCAAGGCTCAAATGACCTAAAATGCTATCAACACCTAAGTTGAAGCAAATTGACAAGGATACTTATGATATCCAAGTGTTGAGGGACAGTTCTCCAGTGCATTCCTATGTATCTTGTGATAACTTTTGCCTGGGACTTTTTTTCCACAATGTTTGACAGGAAATATCTGGGAGGCTAGAGATAGTGTCTCTTTCTGTGACAGAGAGTGGATTTATTTTCTAACCAGTATCATTAAATATAGAGAATGCCTCCTTTCCTGCCTTAATTATATTCTTGGGTTATAAAACTATCTCTCTTTGGAGGAAAGGATGGGCATGTTTGATAGAAGACTCCGTATGAAATTGGAGAGTTTCTAACCTCAGAGACTATCAACTATAAAGCAGACCCTCATGTGAACAGATAAAACTAAGATCGCCTCTGTATTGGCCCCCCGAGACCTGGGAGAGGTATGGAACAGATGCAGACATAAAGTTCACACTGACTACTTTGCACTGAGTAACAAACTGTCTAAATCGGCTGGAGCTGTTTTCTTACCAACTGAAACTATGGGAGTGTGGTGAGTGTCTTAGGGACTACTTGAGTGCTTGGTGCTAACCAAGCCAAAAGACCAAACCTGAAAATATACAAGCTGCAAAATTTATCTACAAATGCCAATACGAGAAGTAGCAATCTTACAGATATGAGATATCATCATGGAGACAAACTGTCTGCAGATGTTTACAGATTTGAGCATAACCTGTTCTGCTACCATGAACTCTGCTACTATGAAGTGTTACTCAATGTTGTTACTGTGTAGGTGAGTAAAAATTATTGAATTAATTCATGAGTTGTTATGTCTGAGATCCCTGTATTCAAAGTAAGTTCTGGACACTTATTAGTTGATTACTCTTAACAAGTTTCTTGGAGATCAGTATTCTGCTTTGTAAAATGGGGTTAAAGAATTTAGCTCACAGAGTAATTGTAAAGAGCAGATATTTCAAGACAGCTATGATATCTGTAGCTTTAGAGTTTAAAAAAATAAATTTGAATTAAAACTAAAAAAAAATGATAAATTCTTAAGGTTTAGTTAACTCAGCAACATGTACAATGATAATTATGTTCCTCTAATGATTAATCATGAAAAACATTACAGAGTTAGCCTCCAGAAAGTGGATACCAGCTTCTCTATTTGAAGAACTATGAGCTATGCTCAGAGACCAGTTGGCTATTGTCTCCTCAGTCCTTAAGCACAGTTTCTAGCATACAAGCAAGCCTCAACCATATAAAGGAAGATAATTATGAAAGCAGGAAGGGGCAGATTAATGATTAAGTGATCAAGTGGAGGTTTTGATATTTTCTCTTGATTTAAAATAGCTTAGCTACCTGCAGTGCAATGAGACCCCCTTCTGAGGAAGGGGGTCCTCAGAAATACTCCAGTTGGCCTGTATAATGGGAGTGTGCACTGGAGTAGAGACAGAATTTTGCACTCTTTGCAGTGGGGAGGAGAATGGCCCCTCCTCTTCTTGTACGGAACCTGGGATTCAAATAGCCGGTGGGAAGTAATCTAGCAGGGACTCTGGCCTAGAGAGTCTCTGTTTCCCCCTTTCCTTCTTATAACCTAACAATACCCTGTCTTACTCACCATTCCATTTTCTGTGAGCCTGAATTTTTATGGCGATGTGACAAAGACCCCTGTCTTTAGCTGAACTAAGAAAAAGTCCTGCAACATTTTTGGCACCCAGCATGGGGCCCAGAAGCAGTGATTGAAAGAAAAACCAAGAATTCTTTTTCCCTCTCCCTTCTGAATTTTTTCATCCTTGGACTTCTGAGGTTAAGGAAAACATGTCCCCAGTCCCCATCACCCTCAGGGGTCAGCGGAAAGGATCTTTCCTTCCTTTCTCAGAGTGGACAGGTTGGTGGGGGCTCTTTCCTCCCTTTCCCCTCCCTGCCATGGCTGGAATGCATGGCCTAAGGGTCCTGCACAGTGTCAGTATACGATGCTTGTAAAAATAGCTCTAATTAAATTAGCCTAAAGGAGGACAATCTCTTGGGCCAAATATTTTTTTAAAGGGAAGATAAAAATTGTGGTACCTTTCAGTTTATATGACTTTAATTTTTGAGAAATAAAAATAGTCTTGATGATTACTGGTAGAAAGTAAATGTCATCAAAATGTAAATGAGTGAACTAAACTATGCATGTCAGAATGAAGGTTTGGTAGATGTTTTAAGGTTACAAACTGCTTTTAGGGTTTTGAGAATTGTTTGACCTGCTGGCTTTACAGTTGGTAAGGCCTAGGGAAATATGGAAGTAACCACGCCCTTAATTAAGAAGGCAAACTTTGGCTGTACTTACTACACCATTAAAACAACTTATAGGTTTTACATTAAAGTTAAAAATTGCTAGAAGTCTCCATTATAACATGTGATTGAGACTACTGAAAATAGAGTTACATGTAACTTGTGTAAAAACAGTAAAATGTGATTTTATAGTAAAAGGTTATATGAAGGTATGGAAATTTAAACTTTGGCCTAGGGTTAAAGGATTGTTTAAAATTAGATAAGAAAAGTTGAAGGTTCAAATAAGTGGTGAAAGAATTGTGGAAATTAGTCTTGCAGAAGAGGTTCTCTATGTGAACATATTAACTAAATTCAAAAGGGTATTATATGGTTTTCCTGTAAATTGAGGATTGAAATAAAAATACAACAAGGTATTCTTAAAATGCTAAACTGCTGTTTGGAAAAAATTATAAAGGGTTATGTAAGTTCTTTGCTTTTCTAAAATTTCTGAGACATGATTTTGGCTAAATAAATAATGTATGGTAATCTGGAATTCTATTTCATAATATCATGTGCCTTAAACATATTTAAAAGGCTTGCTGAAACCAAATTTCAGTTTCAAAATGGTCTTTCCTGACACCTAGCTTTTCATATAGTCCTGGAATGTCCAGAAAATATGTAAACAAGATTATTTTGCATGTTTATGTTTATTGGATTGCCAAAATGATATTCAGTCTTCTTTAGGTTGTATTTTTATGAATAATACTCATATATGTCTGAAATTATGTGAGATTTTCTAAAATTCTAATGTTTAAGTATATGCTACCAAACATAATCAAGGTTGTTATGTTATAAACCATGGAGATGATTAAACTTCTTTATCAGTTGTGTTCCTAATTGCAATAGTCTGGACATTTTGTCATGAACTGACAATTGTTGTCTTGTTTTAATACTTTTCAAAAGATGGTGTATAATAAGCTGCGGAACTGTAACAGGTGCTCTCAAATACAGGCTTCTGATAACTTTGGAGATTGTGACATTGGAATAAAGAAAAATGTACAGGACTTATGAAGCACTAAGATGTTGACGAATATCAAGCAAAACAAGAGTTAACTTAATGGACTGAACTCAGAAATCTGAAGCAACCATTTTGACTTTTGCTTGGAATACTACTGATCCTTGTTTTAAAAGTTTTTCAGAGTCAAGAAAACTTATTTTGAACTATTTACAGCCTTTAGTAATTGAGTAAGTTATTCTCCTGTGAACAAAATTTGGAGCATGTTTGTTTCTCTCTGCCTGGTTTCTCTAGAATTTGGAAACTATGCAATTATTCTTATGGCAACATAGTTGTTTGTATCCATGCAATAAAAATCTTTTTTTTTTCCAGCAGGACACAATTTTAAAAACTGGCAATTTTACCAAGGCTTTAACTGGACAGGTATGCTCAATCTCGACTTGCAGGGACAATAAAAGATCAGTGGGAAACTGGCCTCATAGCCTTGCCTACACAATCCCTGTAGAGGCTTCCTGACCTGTGATCAGTATGGAATGTCACTTTCTAAAATGTTCAGGAGATCCAAGATTATGTGGGGATGCTAAGATGAGATGAGCACCCAACTTGCAGGCATTTGAGGATACACATCTATAGCTGGGCTCGGCTTTAAAAGGTCTTATCTGAGATTGCTTGTGGAAAACAGTTCCATCAAAGCCAGTCCAAAAGGCCTGTGTAGAAATAATTATTCTTGCTGCACTTTATAATCAGGTCAAGTATAAGAATAAAGTCTATTTTGCAAATAATTCGGTCCTACAATGATTTTTTTTCTTGACACATATGAGAGCTAGAGAAAGAGAAATTATGTTTCAAAACTTAATGATGAAATTATGTTTCAAAACTTATATATGGATGAAAATGTCATATGTTTGTCAGTACATTCCAAACTCATTACTTTTTTTTTTTTTTTAGTTTTTGCCTACATTTTAGAACCCTGCTTGTTCTTGTGAACCAACCAGCAATCTCTGGCTGCATCACAGAAAGAACAAAAAGGCAGTGTAATGTAGAAATCTGGATCAACATTCTAGTTCTGAGCAATTGTCCTGCAATCCTGCCAGTGATTAGAATACATAAGGAATAAGTAGGGTGCCCTTCACCTGGAGGTTTCCTATTTAGGAAAGTAAGATCAAGGGAGCTAACCAAAGTCAAGTACCACGCATCCAGATCCTAGCAAGCATAACTACAGCCATCAGTTAGTTATGTGGGTGTGTCATAAGACATTGTTTTCTCTCTCTTGTTGGAGAAGGACTCAATTCCACAATGTCACCTTAGCTTTGGCTTATAATAAGGAGTCCATGCAATCCCCTCGTGGCACATTTTTGTCACAAACTCGTTCCAAGCTTCAAGTCAAAGCCCTCAGAAAGAAAACTGGATCTCAGGGATCCAGAGGCAGACAATAACAGAATTTAAAAGGCACAGAGCTGGTGAGCGTGGCTAATTTCTGCTGATCAAGCCAACCCCAAGCTTCGTTAGTATCCATGGCATAAATGAGGTCTAGGTAACCCAGGCTGCTCACAGCATGGGAGACAGAGCATACGTGGGTAAGAGCAGATGATTCCCACCCTAGGCCCTCCTGCTTCATGGGTACAAGCCTCTTTAACACTCATGGCGATGCCTGCCAAGGTTGCTAAGACTCAGGGATGCAAAGATGTAAGAGGGAAAGAAGATGCTCTTCCCTCTCTTCCTTCCTTATCTCTGGTATCTGCTAGGAAGAGAAGGGAGCCAGGGACACCTGCTTCCCTCTTTCTAGATGGGGAGCCATTCATCTTCAGTCTGTACCCCTTTCAAATGCATCCTGAATCCCTGAGACTCCTTTGAAAAGCACCTTTCATTCTTTCTCCTCCTTGGTTCTCTCTTCACTGATAGGTAAATGTGTCTCTATACTATGGGACACTCCCTCCAGATGCATCCTCCGAAAGAGTTAATTTTCCAAACCTTAAACTGGTTGTCTTAGGATTGGGTTCAGGGGAAGGGAACCCAGAAGTCCAACAAGATGGCAAAAGGTTAAAGTTTCTTTACTGGTCGAGATTTTGGCCTCCCTCTCCCTGTCCAAACTGGTGAAAGGCCTTGGGATTATTGAGCTGTCTTCACCTGTCCCCCTGTTTTGTTTTTATAATGACCTGGTTTGTCTGTTATTGCCTTCAGGCCATCAAACTCCAAACTGTCATGAAACTGGAACCTCTGATGATAGTCTTTTTGCTCAGAACTCTTAGATCAGCCTCTGAGGGAACTCTGCAGTTTTCCAAAACAGAGCCCCCAGCCTGCAGGCAGCAGTTAAAATTGATTTTCGTCCTTATCCTTATTCTAACAAGTTAGATGTACTCATTTAGAGATGGGAGTGAGACAGCCAGGTGGGAGGGTGGTCCCTGGAAATACTCCCACTGACCTGCACACTGGGAATGTGCACTGGAGTGCAGACACAGAAGTTCACCCTCTTTGCAGCGGGGAGGAACCCGGCCCCTCCTCCACCTGTGTGGAAACCGGGATTCCAATGGCCAGGTGGGAAGGGCTCTAGCAGGAACTCTGGCCAGTGAGAGTCACTTTTCCCCCTTTTTTTCCTTTTCACCCAATAAAACCTATTCTTACTCACCATTCAAATTGTCTGTGAGCCTGAATTGTGGTCATAGGACAAAGAACCTTATCTTTAGCTGAACTAAAGAAAATTCCTGCCACAATAATATGTACATCTCACAGTACATGATAGAGATATACAAATTGAACAACACTCACTGCAAATCACCTCATTTTGATTGAATTTTTATTGATCACTGTTTGGAATCAGCTGTTTAAGCCCAGGTACCAACTAAGTCACTTGATTACTAATTGACAACTAACAATTTTAATAAACTAGTATTTATTAATAAAATGTTTAAGCTCAGAATAAAAATAATTTAGTACTCTGTATGCACATAGAAGGCTACAGGAGGAGCTCCAATATGCTCCAGGAGGTCAGAGAATTCTTGGAGTAGATGATTCTTTCATTAAACCATATTGTCAGTGTAGTTGTATTCTGAAAATAATTTTTCTTTAAATAAAATATCCAATCTAAAATTATGTGTAAATGTATGATAGGCATGCATGAATTTTTACTATTGACCTCATTCAAGCTTTGTTCATCTTCTCACTCAGGGACATTCTGACCAGTCTGTTTAAGATTGGGTCTCATTCTCTCTGAATTTGCATTCCCCTTTACTCTGCTCTTCTTTCTCTTTTTCCTGGGCATTTGTAGCTTCTGTATACTATGTGTTTTACTCTTTTACTAGTTTTTTTTGTTTATTGTCAGTCTTCTTCAATAAAATGTAATATCAGCAAGGCTAAACATTTGTTCATGTTTTTATTACAGTTCTCTAGATTCTTAGAACATAATAGCCATTACATTTTAAAAGCAAAAGTTAATTAAAAACAATTCAATACATTGTTATGGAATAAATATATGAATGAAAAGTAATAAAAGAGGAAATGTGAATGAATATGATATATTTAATAATATAGCTAGGAATTGTGGGCTCCTTACAATGTATCAAATATTATACTATATACTTCAAAAATATTATCTAATTTCATTTTCACAATAACCTCTTAAAATATTTACTCTGCTCATATACTTTTGAATATAAATATAGGGAATCACAGAAAAGTTTACCACCCAAGGACACACTGCAAATGAATCTAGACCTGGTATTGAGTAGAGCTATTCTACTGATAACATCTGAAATAAAGAAAGAGAGAGAGAGAGAAACAGAGAGAGAGGGAAAGACAGACAAAGAAATGAAGACTATTATTAGATATACTAGAATGGAGCTCTTTATAACTGAATAAATTTTTAAATATTATTTTTTGAGCTAATGTTATTTTAGAGTTGGGAAATAACTTTAAATTTTTTTCTGATTTATTTTTCAATGAGAAAAACAAGGCCAAGTATAGTGAGGATTTGGAGAGAAATTTTGTATATATATATATATATATATACACATATGTCCACAGACACACACACATACACAAATATACACCCAAGTCATTCATTTCATTATATCACTCATCTTCCAAGTTATGAAATAAAGTAATATTGTAAATGAATTTTATATAATTGTTGTACCTGGAAACACTGCATACATCTATACATAAACAAATTATATAGATCTGCCATAGCAAATGAGGCAAATGCAAAATTGACTGACATGCAGAAAGTCCATTTTCTAAGAAATTGGTATTTTTTATTTATTCAAGGTTTAATTATCACTTCCTACATGCAGCATACGTATTGCTAGACATTTGGAATAAAGAAAGAAATGATACATTTTCTGACATTAAAAACTTCTGGACTAAGAAGATAAAATGGGTTCATAAATAATACATTTTAAATAGCAATACATCTTATGGAAGAAAAAGACAAAGCTTACTTTTCGGGAGAATTTAAAATCAATCCCAAAAGTTAAGAGGTTTTTTTTTCCCTCAAAATAGAAACCAAATGAAATGCCTCAATCCATATTAAAAATTAGAGCAAACATTTGGAAAAGCATGATTCCATATATTCAATACAAACCTTGAAGAGCAAAGTATATTGCTGTAACTTAATTTATTAAACCTCTTATTATGGCAGATGTTATCTAAAATTATTTCTGGTTTTTTAGCATTTAAAGGTAACTAAAATTCATGGCCTGATAACTTGAGACTAAGGACAAGTCATCTCTGGAGAATAATAAAACAAGAGAGGCTAGTTTGTTGAAGGGCTCTAGCTTCCACAGTCCATTGTAAGACATCCATAGCTAGTTTTTCTTTTGTTTTGTTTTTTAGTGGTCAACATACCTGTTGTATTTAATTTGTCTGTCCAGGGGTTGTGATAAAAGGATTTTTAAAAAATTCACATTAAAGATGCTTCCTACTCTTGTAATTATTTATAATTTAATACAGATATCCATTTTGCTTTATGTTTGATTGTAAGTTAATGTTTCATCATGTTTAATCACTTACAGCTGTCTTTTGTGAGAATTATCAATATAGTAATATTTACACATTAATGCAGGCATCAGTTTCAGAAAATATATTGATGAAAATTTCAATTGGCAATTACAGATTGAAAATTGTAATAAACTGAAACCTCCACTTCAATACAACTCACTCCAGAGTAGAAATTTTTATTAACTTGCAACATCGTGTCCATTACTCAGCAGGTAAAAGTATTTAAATTGTTTCACCATATGGTATTTTTCAGAGGTAGTCTGAAAAATTACTTATTCAACACATATTTAATGCATACATCCTGCATTCTAGGCACTTTAATAGGCACTTATCCATGAATAAGATGGATAAAATGTTGAGTCACATGTTTTATAAAAAAATTTTTTAAGACAACATTTTTTTAAAGACTGATAAAATGTCTTCCAACAATAAACAGATAAACAAATAATTATAACATACAACATGGGACAAAATTCCTACAGAAAAAAATAAGTCCAGAAAGGGGTAAACTGCTACTGCTATTTTATACAATATGATCAAGGTAAGAAAAGATAATAAGAAAATATTTCATCAGAGACTGAAAAAAGTATGAGAAAAACCATGTGGCAAATTGAAAGAAGCATATTTTAGGCAAAAAGGCCCTAAGGATGGAGGCCAAATGTTAGGAATGAGGAAAGAGAGTTGCATTGCGGGATGTGATGGTGTTCACATTATGTAGGTATTGCAGACCATGTAAGAATTTGGATTTTGCTTTGAGTGGAGTAGGTTTAGCAAAAGGATGATATGTACAGCCTTATAATTTGGAAGGATCATTCTAGCTGTATTATAGAACTGCCTATAAAGAGTAGGGCTAGCTGAGGCAGCCAGATCATGAGGTCAGGAGTTTGAGACCAGCCTGGCCAACATAGCGAAACCTCATCTCTACTAAAAATAGAAAAAATTAGCTACACATGGTAGCAGGCTCCTGTAATCTCAGCTGCTTGGGAGGCTGAGGCAGGAGAATTGCTTGAACCCAGGAGGTGGGTGTTGCAGTGAGTCAAGTTCACACTCCAGCCCAGGCAACAGTGAGAGACTCCGTCTCAAAAAAAAAAAAAAAAAAAAAAATTAGGGCTAGAGTCTGGGAAACCTATCAAAGGGCTGTCACAGCAATTCCACTGGGATATTATAGCAATCCCATTACAGCTGAAACAGCTTGAATCAAGAAAATACTAGCTTATGTATTCAAGTGAATAAGATTATTGGTTGATTTCCTGTGGGGCATTGTGATTAGAGACAATAATGCAAAAAAAAAAAAAAAAAAAATTTCCATAAAGGTGTGAGTAATAAATGAAACAGCAGTTGCGGTTAAGAAAGATTTTTTTTTCTTTCTTTCCTTTAAAACAGGACATATCAGAGACTATTTGTATGTTTTTGAAAAATAATCCGGTAAAAAAGAAAAAAAATATGATTCAGGAATAGAAGCGACAATTGATAGTGAAATATCCTTGTTAAAGGAAGATGAAATAGAATCTAGGGCAGGAAGTAAGGACAGAGCTTAGATTAGAACAAGGATAAGTCAATGTATTGTAGTAACAGTGAAGCTATAGATTCAGAGAATAGTAATTTTAGTATGTTTTTAGATAATTTTTATCTGAAAATTTCTATTTCTTGAAAGAAATAGAATCAATATCATTAGCTGAGAGTAAATGATGGATGTGGAGAGAGAAGCGTGATGAGAGGAAAGGTGTGAAATTGCTATGTAGAGAGAAAAATATTGAACAGCTATGGAAATGACGTCACATTGTCAGACAGCACTAACATGTCACTAATGATTACTGATTAAGAGTAAAGTGAGGTCGGTTGACATAATTATGAGTTTTCCTCCAGCTACAATTACCTTTTAAGTTTAGAAGAAAAGCACATGGAGAGATGGTTATGGCCATAGTCAGAGATTTGCCTAGAAAGTACATAACAATAGGAGGAAAATACGGATAAAATTCTCTGCAAGAAAGCAATTACATTAATAGGCTATGTATGGAATCAAAGCCAGGTAAAAATAAAAGTGACAATGTCAGGGCATGAGGGACATTTAAATGTTGTTGAATTGATGTAGGGAAGATCCCAGGTGAGTGAAAGAAAATTGGAGCTGAGGTTCAAGAAGAGGGTTAAAAAAATAGCAGAGATATTTTTAAAATAAATTGCTTGAAAATAAGATGACAGAAGGGTGCAATTATTTGTAATGGCAAGGTTATATTTTATATGGAAATCAGAATTATTAATCATTATGACAGGAATAGTACCACAGAAAGTGAGAGGAAACGGTTTTTAAATAGTCAGAGACAGTGCCTTTGGGAGTCCATAGCTGTTCCTACAGGAGCGATAATGGATAATAACTGATGACCCTTGCTTCAAGGATGGAATTTTTGTGTTTGAGAGGAAGAAAACTGTTCCTTCTAGGAAGAAGCAAGCATGATGCATATTAGAGACTCCCATGTCATCACCAAGCCTAGTGATATGAGAACTGTGGGAGAATAGCCATATTTAAAAGGAGCAAAGAGAGAAGCAGATATTAGGTGGAACAGGAAGCAGAAGTGGAAGGAAATGTTTGAAAAAGAAGTTGGAGATATAGGAAATTTTGTTTATGTCAGAACACGAGTTCTAAAGGATAGCAGAGAAGGTTTTGTGGATTTATGTATGGGTTACAAATGGACTTAGAGGGGGACAAACACTCAGGAAGAGCAGAGAGCTCATTTAGTGAGGGATGACTGAGGAGGTGGTGCAAGCCTCATTGTGAGAAGTGATGGAAAGAAGAACGTAGGGTTCGATAGGATTTGTCCTGAAGGTCTCTGGGGAAGAGTATGCTATCGAAGCTACGAGTGTGGAGGACAAGAAGCAAGTGAGAAGTTCCTCAACATCCTGAAGTGTTCTGAGGCCTCTTTCTTTACTCCTGTTCAATAGAATTATTCACATTTCTTGTTGGATTAATTATTGCTTTTAGGCATTGATCTGTTCTGTCAAGCTACACAACACCTTGAAGAGAAAAACACATTCTTACATTTTTTAACATGTCCTCACTGCATTAACTAACCAAAGTACTCATTACATAACGACTTGGTTGATTCAAGGATATGATATACTGGATCATTTTAGTGGCAATGTATTTTCTATAACCTAAAATAAAAATAATTTAGAGTTAAAGTTATACTTAATCAAGAAGGAAATTATTTTAATATATGATCTAAATATATTGAAAACCAAGCCACCATGTAATCATTTTCAGAAGGTCCACATTATTTGAACACACTATGCTGATATAAAAACCACAGTTTCCCCAAGGTGAAAAAAATAAGCCTAAGGTGTTTTACTTAACACTAATACTATCATCCTCTTCCAAGAATGACCCAGTTTCTTGATTATGGAGAAAATAAGTAAAAAACATGTATGTTTTTTATCCATTTTGGGGACAATCCTCCCATTCCAAAATAAAAGACTTTCAGCCCCTTCATTTATGCCTTGCAGCACTGCACATCTTCCACAGCCTTTTCCTGAACAAAGATGAGAAAGATACCAAAAGGCCACAATGTACAAGCCTATCTCATGATTGTTTGGAAGATGAAGAGAAAGGTTCATCTTCTCAGAATGGCAAGGTTCAAATGTTGTCCTTAGAGGGACTGGGAAAAGGGAGGAGCAATAAGAGAAATGTACGTCTAGATATCATTAAAGCAAGAGTGACAGGCATCAATTGATGTTTAACTCTATTAACATTCATGCCCATAAAGAGTTGAGCAATTTCTGATAACTCAGCAGTGACTATAACCCACCTGGCCATAGGACTTCATTTTTACTTAATAAAGTTTGAAACATGATGCACAAAATATCAAAGATTAGCATCCTGCTATATAAATCTAATATCAATCTCTTTCTTATTTGTATTAAATGCAGCTGCTCCTTTCGTATGAAATATGAGCATATGGCAAGAAAACCTAAAGATAAATAAAATGCAAATCACTACCTACACAACCATTTTCCTATTATTGCTCATTTTCTCTGTCTCCTTAAAATTATCAGAATGCTAAACAATGTCCCCAACTGAGACACCAGCAAGCAGCTTTCTGGAATTGCTAACCTATCTTCATTTTATATTTTCTTTTTAATTGATCCTCTGCCTATAAGACCTTATCGATAATGAAGGTACAGATTTGTAGAATATACAAATGTTTGTGTTCTCATTTTTTCTCCAGAGTAAACACACACACCTATCTGTGTATTATTCTAAATCAATTAAACTTTTCACTTGCCAGTAAAAGTAGAAATGGTAAAGCTCCTTTAAATAAGGTGTAATTAATATTTTCTTGCTGCATAAAGAGGTGTCCAATGGTTAAAATTAATACTGGTAAACAGTGGGGTGAGTAACTATAAACAATATCAATTGTTTTACTCAGGAAATTATAATGACATTTCAATAAAAGTCTACCTCCCAGAAGTGGGGGTGGGACTGTGGGAAGGAGACAGCCATAGCATTTTGTGGAGCTAATACATATGTATTTGAAAACTACATAAACAACAAAATCAGAAATAGGCAAAGCCTTTTGTAACATTTATTTCATTATATATATAATATTATATACATATATAGTATTATACACATATTATACTATATGTAATATAGTATATATAAAATGTTACATACAATATAGTATACATAATAATATAACATATACTTATATAATAATAAAATATACATAATTATATACAATATATGTATATTATATATACACATGTTATAATATACATATATGTTATATATATATCTATATATGTAATATCACATAATATACATATATAATTATATATAATATACATAATAAACAACATATTATAAATAACATACATATATTGTATATAATTAGATACATCTGTAATTAGTATATATAATAAATTATATATTCATGTATACAATATTTTATAAATATGTATAGTTGTTTTTTGTTTATTTTGGCTGAGTCTCACTCTGCCTTCCAGGCTGGAGTGCAGTGGTACAATCTCAGTTCACTGCAAACTCCGTCTCCCAGGTTCAAGCCATTCTCCTGTCTCAGCTTCCTGAGTAGCTGGGATTACAGGCACATGCCACCACACCCAGCTAATTTTTGTATTTTTGGTAGAGACGGGGTGTCACCATATTGGACAGGTTGGTCTCCAACTCCTGACTTCAAGTGATCCACTCATCTTGGCTTTCCAAAGTGCTGGGATTACAGGTGTAAGCCATTGCCCTTGCTCAACATTTATTTTAAATATAGAAAAAATATAGCCACAACAGGTATTGACCTTTTGAAAACAAATTTCAAGTGGCAATATTTGATATATACAAGCTATGTAAAAAGAAGTCATGTCAAAGTTTGGTTCTATGAATAGAAAATAGAAAATATTGATCTAATTGGTAAATTTGGTGATTTTAATTGGTTATGAGTCTTTTTTTTTTTTAAAGATGGGGTTTCACCATGATGGCCAGGCTGGTCTTGAACTCCTGACCTCAGGTGATCCACCCACCTCAGCTTCCCAAAGTGCTAGGATTACAGGCGTGAGCCATTGTGCCCGGCCAGTTATGAGTCTTAATCAAAGAAATGCAAAAATGTATTTTCAGATGATTAGTAATCTAATTATTATATAATAAATGTTTTAATCAGCAGATAGGAAAAGCTCTGATGGGTTACAATTGCTTTTGCAAATAGTTGATTTAAAAATGCTTGAAACACTTTAACTATTTTTAGCCCCAGACCACCCTTATGATGTTTAAAATATGCAACTTTTAGCCAAATCTGTTAGTTGAGAATTTCATTAAAAATATATTCTTAAATATGCAAATAAGCTAGGCTAGTTTTCCTTGTTTCACTACTCTTGGGATCCCTACTGTTGTTAATGTAAAGTAAAAGTCTTCAAAAATACGCCCTTTTACATTCTAGGAACTCTTTCTTTGCTCCCCCCTCACATTTTTTTTTTTTTGCACATTCTCTTTCTTTTGCCTCTTGTGTATCTACACAGTTAAATATTGATTCTGTAGACCCTCCTCAAAGCAGAACACTGTTGCAGAAGAAAGCCTGTGTAATTTTTGAGAGTTCAGAGGACCTACACTGTATCCACCATTAATGCAGTTTTCTGGCACTCATGCAATTGTAGTCTAAGGAAATTTGCATCTCATTTTCAGATTTTCCTGAAGCTCTTTTGTCAATTGAATAATTATTCATTTTATGAGTTAGCATATTTGGAAACCTGTTTTTTTGTTGTTTTTTATTTGATTTGTTTTATTTTTAACTTTTAATTTCAGGGGTATGAGTACCAGTTTGTTAACATAGGTAAATTTGTGTCATGGGGTTTGTTGTACAGATTATTTCATCACCCAGGTATGAAGTGTAGTACCCATTAGTTATTTTTCCTGATTCTCTCCTTTCTCCCACTCTCCGCCCTCCAAAAGGCCCCAGGTATACTGTTCCTCTCTGTATGTTCATGTATTCTCATCATTTAGCTCCTACTGATAAGTCAGAACATGCAGCATTTGGTTTTCTCTTTGTATGTTAGTTTGCTAAAGATAATGGCCTCCAGCTACATCAATGTTCCTGCGATGGAAATGATCTCATTCTTTTTGATGGCTGCATAGTATTCCATGATGTTTATGTATCACATTTTCTTTATACAGTCTATCGTGATAGGCATTTGGGGTTGATTCCATGTCTTTCTATTGTGAATAGTGCTGCAATGAACACACGTCTGCATGTGGCTATGACAGAATTATTTCTATTCCTTTGGTATATATGCAGTAATGGGGTTGATGAGTGGTATTTCTGTCTTAAGGTCTTTGATTTCTGGATTGTCTAGCTCTCAGTCTCATCAGAATAACTGGTCTACTCTCTGCTTCTTCTAACACAGTTGAGTATATCACTTATTTTTTATGTTAATAAACACACAAGTTCATATTTAGAATCCTTGAAGACATATATAATTTTGCTATAGTGGCATTTCATTTCTTCTCACTCTTTGTTTTTCTTTTTTCCCTGTTTTGGTTGCTATGTATGGCAGATTCTATTTTTCAAAAATGGCCACAATATCTATCATCCCACATGCACTCCCAGAAAACTTGCCATTACTATCAAAAGGTGGAGTCGGTTATATCCCCTTTCCTCTCATTGACCTTGGGTAGGACTTTGGACAGACTTAAGTAATCACACATAATTTAAGTGATGCTGTGTGATTTCCAAGTCAAAAAGGTAATATGAATTTTTCCATTCTCATGCTCTGTCTCTCTCTGTCTCTCTCTCTCTCTCTCTCATTTTTGTCCTTAGAAGTTGGCCAGCATGTTGCCTCATGAGTGGGCAAAAGACCCCACATGAGAGCACATGAGATTTCCCTTGAAGGTGTTACAACTGTCAATCCCAGTTAAAGTCATATGATCTCCAATATTGACTGCAAAACACGAGTGAAGTGAGAAAACTTCCAGATTTTTCCAGCTCTTAGGTATGAGCTGCCTCAGCAAACACTACATCGAACAGAGATAAGATTTCCCTACCAGTCCCTGCCTGCTATGATTTAAATGTGTCCCCTAAAGTTTATGTGTTAGACATTTAATCCCCAATGCGATATTGTTGAGAGGTGAGATATTTAAGAGGTGATTGTGTCATGAGGGCTTTGCCCTCCCACGTGGATTAATCTCATTATTGTAGGAATGGGTCAGTTATACAGAATTAATTCCTGATAGAAGAATGGCTTAGGCCCCCTTCCCTCTGGCTCTCACCATATGTTGTTTTCCAACATGTGATAAAGAGGAAGAAAGGCCTGGGGCAGATGCAGTTTCCTCAACCTTGGACTTCCCAGCCTACAGAATGGAAATAATTAATTATCTGTCCTTTATACGTTACCCAGTCTCAGGTATTCTGTTATATATAAAATTCACAGATTAAGACACTGCCCAAAATGTAGATTCATAAAATATATATATAGAATTTATATTTATATATGTAATCTATAAATATATATGTATATAATCTATGTAGAGATTATTATGGTATTTTTATCAACACATGCTTTTTTCTTCTTTTGAAAAATTGTATGTGTATGTATATGTGTATATATGTACATGTGTACATATCAAGTGAACATGTTTCACTTGATAAAATAATAATATTGAATCAATATTAAGTGTGTTCTCCTAAAACAGGTAATACTGTTCCTGTGTTTGTAGTGCCAAGTCACTACAGATTAAAAAGTCCTGCACTATAAAACTACATATGAATAACATATATATAATCTATGTTATTTTAATACATACATAATCAATATATGTATATATATTATGTATGTGTGTGTGTGTGTGTGTGTGTGTGTGTGTATGTTATTTTGAGCCAGTATGTTTTTAGGTAGTTTATTTCACAGCATTAAATAACTGAAATACTTTTTTGTTGTTTTAGATGATGAATTTGGGGAAATTAAAAATTACTTCAGTAACTTCAGAAGTACTTAATGTTAACATAGTCCAATTTTTAAATATTATTTAATGGTTAGTACTTTTGTGTTTTGATTTTCATGCTATCTGGTTAATCTAATGCTAGAAAGTCTATTGCACATGATTATAAAATTTCTCAACAATTTACTACTTTAAACAGAAACATAGAATACAAAATATTTAAAATACAGGCAACTCTTTTATACTTTAAAAAATAGATGCAGTAATATAAGTTATAGAATTATACAGTAGAATAATTCTATAGAATTATACATTTTCTTTGAGATACATAGATATATAGCTACTAAATATTTAAATTTTATTATACTTAACTCTTAAAGTTAGATCCAAGTAATTTAGAAATTCAAATTTGAAACATGCTATAGATTGTTATTAAATTGATTTATCTGCAAGATTTCACTACAAATTGGACCCACTCATTCTGAAAATATAAAAGGAATAAAATAAATTTATATACATATATATATATGTATATTCATATATATATATGTATATGTATATATATGTATATATACATATATGTATATGTATATGTATGTATATATACATATGTATATTCATATATATATATGTATATTCATTTTGGCAATAATATACCTAAAAATGTATATATTTTAACTATTATAAATAAAGAAAAAATTATAAAACACTTTAATAGTGCAATACCCATGGTATGGGACTATTTATATTATTTCTATATTTAAAAGTTAAACTTTTAAAAAAGCATATTTTGGAAAATTAGAAAAATATTTTTTCAGATAGAAATGTATATAATAAAGGATAACATGATTTGGAATTTAAATTAAAATATTACTTATTTTAGTTTATTTGAGGTTGACAAGCAGAAAATAGCTTTTCATTTTAGTTTTGAGAGCATGTTCTAAATTTTGTTTTGTTCTTAGAAAAATATCATTAAAAAAATAATAAGTGATAGTAAGATTCAGGTGATAGGGAGTGTTTATTTACTTTAGGTCAAAATGTATTTCCACTATTACTTCTAATTTTCTGGACAAAAAAAACAATATAATTCAATGTAAAATGAGGAAAGCAAAGAGATACAGTGAGACACACACACATACACACACACACACGCACAGAGACTGAAAACTGAAAAAGTAGCAGTTTATTTTGAACAGGCCAAGCAAATATAAACAGTGTTGCAAGAATACGCCAAAACAAATAAAATAAATTACTTTCTTCTGGAGAAAAAGGTTTTACCTTTCAGATCTAATGAAAATGTTATATAGAAAATATGTCAGGAGAACATAAGCATTAAAAATCAAAAAGGTATACCCTTGATCTGGCTAATAAAGCCCTCAGGAAAAAGACAGACAGCATTGCTTATAAAGCCATCATTTGGTTTTAACTGTAGATAAACTAGTAAAAGTAAATTTAAAGATTACATTTTCTTCAGATTGCTTATAATAAACATATACTATGTAGCATACATACATATATATACACACTATATATTGTATATAGTATATTTATATAATTATATTATATATAGTATATATAATATATAGTATAGTATATATAATATATAGTACATATAATATATAGTATATATAATATTATAATGTCTGTGTGTGTGTGTGTATATATATATATATATATATATATATATATATATATACTACTAAGTAGTATTACTTACTACTTAGTATTAGAAGGAGAAGTTGTAAATATTGTTTTTAGGTCCATGTGAGCCTCACTTATATTTGGAGAAATATAAACCCAAGTTTGAACTTGTTGCAGTTTATGTTACAGCAACATTCAAAAAAGTGATTTTCAAATGTCTGACACCAGAAAGCAAAATCCATGGAAAAGTTTGAGTTGAAATTTTAAATATATTTTAACCTTTGCCATTTGTCTTAGCCACAGATCCCTAGAGAACAGAGGCTGATTCAAAGGCTTACATGTGAATGTTTCCTTGCAGTGCAATGCCAATAAAGCAGGGAGAAGGTAAAAGGGATGCAGTCAGAGAATGAGGGGAAACAATCAAAGGGAGCACTTTAACGAGCTCGTCAAAGCTTCTTGTGAAATGTGATTGTTTGTTCCATCTATTTTCAGAGAAACCATAGGCCATAGGATTTACTGCTGGCAGATGGAAAAAGAAATGATCAATTTGCTGCCTTTCACCTTCTGCTCTTACTGGTCAAAGTCCCCACTAAGGGACACAGTTGCCAACACTCTGGGTTACATTGCTATGACAGTACATAAACATAGTTGGCAATCTCTCCTTTTTCAGTTGGTGCCACAATGCAAGACTTTTAAATTTATACTAACTCGGCACTGCAAATGCAGAAACAGTATTAACTATTTTAGGAGAACGCAATTAATATTGATTCAACGTTATTATTTTATCAAATGAAACATGTTTGATTATACATGTACACACACACACACACACACACACACACACACACAAATTATCAAAGGAAGAAAAAAGCATCTGTTAATGAAAACATCATACTTATTTTCTTTACTGAAAAGGGATATATTTAAAATCTAAATATTTTCAAATTTCTCATAATTTTCACTTTATTTTTCCCCAAAAAAGGTTCATCATGAATAATGTATTTCAAGAAATTCCCCTTTGGATACAAAATAATCCGTGGTCAAAGCATAAAATCTAGAGGTATGAGATTCCATAGGCACCCAAATTAAAAATTTTGGCACTGGAAAACTATTAAACTTTGCTTTCTAGTAATTTCAAGCTTCTGTTTATTAAAAATAACAAGCAGGCATTTTAATACTTCATGAATAGTAAAATGGGTTTCCAAAGTGCTACTTTCAAATGTCATGTTATTATTCAATTGATAATTCATGTATTTCTTTATAAATATCTAGAAAATTTAAAGGTGAACACAGACATATGCTATTTGAAACCAAAATATTATACAAAAAATTAATCTAAAAAGAAAAAAATGTAGAAAATTGTAATTCAAGATTTAAATCTTGAGCTTTTTAAAAGACAATGCTAAAGAAATGAAAATCAATTCAAGTGCTGGGAAAAATATTTGCCAAATATGCATGTGATAAACATTATATATAAAAATAAATAAAGATTTCTTAAAATTCTATATAATAAGATGACAAGTGTATTTGTTCGTTCTCACACTGCTATAAAGAAATATCTGAGACTGGGTAATTTATTAAGATAAGAGGTTTAATTGACAAAAAGTTCTACATGGCTGGGGAGGACTCAAAAAAATCTTACAATCATTAAAAAAGGAAGCAGGCACATTTTACATGGTGGCAGGCAAGCTAGAGTGCATGAGTGAGAGAGAGAGCAGGGAAAACCGCTTTATAAAACCATCAGATCTCATGAGAACTAACTCGTGGAAAGAGCACGGGAGAAACTGTCCCATGATCCAATCACCTCCCACCAGGTCTCTCCCTCAACACCTGGGGATTATAATTCAAGATGAGATTTGGGTGGTAGCTAGGACATAGGGCACCAAGTCCTGAGGCTGCACATAGCATGGGTACCCTGGACCTGGTTCACTGAATAATTATTCCCTCTCAGACCTCCAGGCTTGTGATGGGAAGGGCTGCCACAAAGGTCACTGGCATGCCTTGGAGACATTTTCCCCATTGCCTTGGCAATTTACACTTGGCTCCTTGTTATTTAAGTAAATTTCTGCAGCCAGCTTGAATTTCTCTCCAGAAAATGAGTTTCTCTTTTCTATCATATCATCAGGCTGCAAATTTTTCATACTTTTATGCTCTGCTTCTCTTTTAAATATAAGTTCAAATTTTAGATAATCTCTTTCAAGTTCATAGTTTTACAGGGCAGGGAACAAATGCTGCCAGTCTCTTTACCAAAGCACAGCAAGAGTGATCTTTGCTCAGTTCCCAACAAGGTCCTCATCTCCATCTGAGACTCCCTCAGCCTAGAGTTCATTGTCCATGTCACTATCCATATCACATTTTGTTCAAAAGTATTCAACAAGTCTCTATGAAGTTCCAAACTTCCCCACATCTTATCTTCTTCTGTTCCCTCCAAATTGTTCCAACCTCTGCCTGTTACCCAGTTCCAAAACTGCTTTCACATTTTTATGTATCTTTATAGTAGTACCTGACTCCTAGTACCAATTTCCTGTATTAGTTCATTCTCACACTGCTATATAGAAATACCTGAGACTGGCCAATTTATAAAGAAAAGAGATTCAACTGACTCACAGTTCCACATGGCTGGGGAGGCCTCAGGAAACCTACAATCATGGGGGAACGAAGCAGGCACATCTTACATAGCAACAGGTAAGAAAGAGTGCAAGAGTGCAAGAGAGAGAAGGAAAACCACCTGATAAAACCATCAAATCTGGTGAGAACTCATGCACTATCATGAGAATAGCATGGGGGTCACCATGCCCATGATCTAATTACCTCCTACAGTGTCCCTCCCTCAATACCTGGGATTACAATTCAAGATGAGATTTTGGTGGTTGCACAAACCATTACCATACTAACAAGACTAACTAAAATGGGCCAAAGTACTAAGCAATCACTTTGCCAAAAAAGATATAAGAATATTCAATGAGCTTTTGAAAATTTACACCTCATTATCCGTTAGAGATATGTAAATTAAAACTATAATATAGTACCACTGCATACCCATTATAATGGCTATAATTTAAAAGACTGACAATAACAAGTGTCAATAAGGATAATAAGGGAACCAAACTTCTGTTTTGCATCCCTGGGAATACAAAATGGCACAGCCACTTTGAAACAGTTTAGATATTTCTTATTAATAAGGTAAATATGTACTTACTTCATCACATAGCAGCCCCATTATTAGGTAGCCACCTTAAACAAATGAAAACACTGATTCACATAAATAATATGAATGTTGTTAGTGACTTTATCATAGCTCCAAAATGAAAACAGCCAAAATGTCCATCAACTGGTGAATGGATACATGCATTATGGTATATCTACATATATTTATATTATCTATATAATTAAGAATTACTCAGAAATAAAACATAACTACTGATGGTCACAATGACATGAATGAAAATCAAAAATTTTATACTAAATTAAAAAAACCAGATACAACAGACTGTATGTCATTTGAGCCCACATGGGAAATTCTAGTAAAGGCAAAATTCGTAGTGATAGAAAGCAACCTGTGGTTGCTATAATACAAGATTGGGAAGGATTTTGACTAAAAAATATATGTGGAAACATTTTTAGATAAGGGAAAGGTTTTATTTCATGATTTTGATGATGATAATTAACACAGTTACACATATTATAACATGTCAAATTAGTGATTTTGTTGGATAAAAATTATACCTCAATAAAGCTGATTTTAAAAAATCAACAAGAGTAGTCAATTCTGGAGGAAAATATAAATTTGGCCTGGGATTTGCTATATTAGACATACTGAAATTGTTTTACTAATCATTTTAATTAGTCACATTTTAAATATTTCTTTTTAATTCTCTATATTTAAACTGATCAATTCTCTAAAGAACTGTTTCATAAAAAATGGTTTGCACATTTCAGTTGGTATAGAGATAATTTTACATGGAGTATGGATTCTTAGAGTTTTTCATTTATGGTAATGTTATAGAATTGTCCTTTGGTGATGTAAAACCGGAGGAGGCAAGTTTCAGGCAAGATCCTCCATGCTAGGCCAGACTACGGGCCATTACAAAGCTTGGTCTGGCTGGCCTCACTGAAGAAAGCTGCCCTTACCACACCACATATGGTGCACAGCCAGTGCATTGCAGTCTCTGAAAAGAGTTGCAGTCAAAGATTCAACACATCATCCCCGCTAGCCGGGCTCTTAGGCATACATGTCTGCATACGCAGCCTAGACACCTTTATTGTAAGGTCTACTGTTTGGGGCCCCCACAGTGGAGGCCCTTCTCAGGTACCTCTGCTGAGAACTTTGTCTGGTATCCATGAATACAGTTTCGGCTTCTCAGTATTTGTCCACTCCTGGTTTTTTCCCCTGACCTTATTCTTAGTCTTTGCATAGAGAAAGCATTAGGAGTCTTTTGTCTGGAGTAAGATGACTCTTCCAACTCCACTGTCTGTGTTGAAGTAAAACCTTTACCTGAAGCCATTTCATGGAGAAAACAGAACATCAAGGGAGCTGGTACCTTCTTTCTGGCTTCTTGGGTATACTATTGAAATAAGTGAATAGAGCCTTGAACTGTTATTCTCAGTTTGTCTTATGGCCCTATTTGACCACCTCAATACTCTGCAGCTCTCAGATATTGATAAAACTTAATTTAATATAAATAAAGGATAAAGAAATACCATCGAAGAATGTATTCAGAGAGACAAACATTAATGATCTGTAAACCAACTGTTTGAATTTGTTAACAATTTTATAGCTTTTTTTTCTTCAACAAATTCCCATTGTACCTTTAATGGTGTCAGGGTAATTGGATGGAAGTAATAGCCATTTGAACACTTTCTTAAGTGTGTTCTTAAATGACTGAATTTGTCTGTAATCTAAAGAAAGTATGGAATAGGACATATTTTTTAAGTAAATAAGAAAAATACAATTATAAAAAATAAACGTACATAAAGTAAATGGCCCCCTCTTCAAAACCATGATTCCTTAATATTTGTAAGAAAGTGAAAATATATTTTTATTACTACCTTTACTAATTCCGACCCAAGATTTTCCAAATATTTATCCTAAATGAGTTCAAAGTTTATTATAGCCTTTATTTAATAATATCAAAGTAAAAGCAGTTGGCAGATATTTTAACCACCCCTTTTAATAAATAACTTAGGCAATTTAAAAGAAATTATTATTAATTTAAAAAAACATTTTAACTCTATCAGGATTATACAATAAGTAAAGTATCAAAATAAAGCTATTAGAATGATTATTTTTCACTGAAAGGCTACAAAAATTCCTGCTGATACTAAAACAGCTACTGAATGGTCAGCAATTTTCTCAAATTGTCAAATATTATTACAAGAGATCCATACTGTGACAACTTCTTTGTATTGAGAAGGTCTTTAGGGAAAACAAAAAAACTGAGTGCAAATTTATGCAGATTTCTTTTTCTCCAATCGTGTAATTGCTTAGAAAATAAAAACTGTAATACCACATTCAGTGGTTAAATATCAAATAAAATTAGTCAGTGGAGCTATGTTTAAGTTATGGTATTATATGTTTTCATAGAGGCCACCTCTCAAGTGTTCAGGATTATTTTAATTTCTCTCAGAACCATTATTAAAAAAGCATTAGAAAATATTTGAAAATTTGAGATGAAAACTATGCAAGTTTCATCAATATGGCAGTTCAGTGCTATGTTTAATGGATTTGTTGTTCCCTAGCTATTTTACTTCTAGCAACAATTTTGATGTTTATTTTCTAATTAAATTTAGACTTTAAGAAATTACTTACACACATTTAATGCAATAATAAAGCTCTATGGTTTTGAAAATATTCAAAATATTTCCCTTCATCAGAAGATTTTTTAAATTAACACTTAGAGCAAAGTTTTAAGAAGTATATAATTGGAAAATTTCTGATTACTTCATGAAATAATGATGTCAAATTGTTAATGTCATTGCCAGTTATATTTATTAAAGTACATGGAGAAAAATGTTTTGAATTCATCCTGCTTGATATGGTCTGTAGAGTTTAATATCTGGGTGAATTACAAACATATGCTTGAAATGATTTTTCTAAGTATCCATCTTGCCTGACAGCTCCAAAGAAAGCCAAAGAAATTAAGAAGTAAGATGTTATTCCTTAATAAATAAATTCATAAGACAATGCCAAACAACCAGAATGAGAAAGGATGTAGATAAGAGCAAAGACATGGGTCATACATGGGTGGTAGCTGGGAAGGTTAGCATGGTCCTATTTTCTGTTTTGATTTAGATACTTTGATTACCCATTTCTTAAGTATGAATAGTTATGCTTAGGTAATAAAGGTCTAATTGTAATTAACCTTACAATTTAAGCCTTAGAATGTGGTGGTAAATTAAGGCAGAATCTTCATTTACAGTTTGCATGCTTTAAAAAATTCTGTATATGTTTTTGTAAAATGTGTTTATGTTATGTCAGACTCTCTTAAACACAACTTATTTCATGGTCTTTATACCTATACTATCTAAAGGAGAAGACTTTGACTTAATAGCAACAGCCAAAATAAAAAACTTGAAGTCTTGTGTCCAGCAATTTTATGGGTTTCATCTTATACATCCAACTCAATAGCAAAAGGCCTAGAGATCCTGTGTTTTTTTTTTGCTTATATCATTATATATAATATGTAATTATATGTTTTATATATGTAATATGTAATTATGTATTTTATATATATATGTGTGTATAACCAAGTGACCTACTTTTTCATGTACTTATTCCCCAAGTGTTTTATTTTTATTTTTTTCTTAAATGCAACTAGTTGAGAGAATACATGATCTTTCCAGTGTGAAAGTTGCAAGTACCAGATGAAATTGCTTTTGTCTGACCCAAACAAGACAGGGGCAGGAAGGCACAGAGAAAGGGGGCTCATGCTTACATGTGTCAGGTGAGAACTTTTTCCAAGAACCTTCTGAAAACCCCACAAAAAACCCTTTCACATCCTTCATACATGTCATGTTTTGACAGATATATCAGTGAATATTCTTTAGGGATCCAGTAATTCTAATAAGACATTCTTGAAATAACATTTGCCAAGTAACAGCCTCTACAACAATGAACCAAAACAAATGACTCTGCTTCTAAGCAGGTTATGTGAACGTCTTCCTTTTCATAAATAAAAGCTTCTCTTTACTCATCCTTCACCAAATGCACTGGTATCTTGCCATTCTGTGCATTTCAGTTTATATATCTCATTTCCTAGTAAACTCAACATATTTGGGGAAAATTTTCTTTAGTGACTTTTTAGCTTGACACTAGTTACTCTTTTTACAACATCAAAAAAGAAAATTTAGGCACCAAACAAATGAAATGAGGAAAAACAAAAAGGTCTTTATCTGTCAAGTATGTTAATCTCATTACTTAAATTCCATAATAACAAGAAAAGTAATAGTAATAATTGAGTATCTTCAAATTCAGTAAGCCCATCAATATGAATACTTTAATTGTAGAACAAATTATTTTTCATCTATGTACTTTTTCTCTAATTTCGCTTGTTCTAAATTTGTCATGTAGGGCATCTGTGATTGAATTTCTTTTTTTATAAAATGAGGCCTTTATCTTCTTTTAAATGTTACTCTAGATAAAATTAAAGTATAAAATTCTGAGTGCTCCAATACCATTTTCCATAATGACCCTAAAAATTTCTTGGTAATGTAGGGTTAAAGTAATTTTTTTTAATCTCAAGTCAATCCTTTGGATTCACATGGACAACAAAGATGCTTCCTTCTGCATTAATAAACTTATGTAATGTATATTAAGTAGTGTTTTCCAAAGTAGATTTTAAGCCTAAATCTCAACATAATTATATAAACTCTCAAAGCCTCTTAAATATAATACTATTAAAGCTCCTTGACTGCTTCCTCGTTAAGAAGACAATATTTCACCTCAAACAATTTTCTTCAGCTTTATTTACATATTTTATAAAAATAAAGACAGAAATAAGGATATTGCTCATTGAATGTCAATGGAGATTCCCAAGTGCCCTTGGTTTTCCTGAAAGCCTCAAGTGAGGTTCAAATCTATTTAGTGTGCTAAACCAATGCAAAAAAAATGAATGGCATTAACATTCTAGCTCTGGGTTAAAAGCTCATAGGAAAGAAGAGATTTATCAAAAGTGATTGGCATGTGTCTCTGCTAAACTGGAAGGTAAAATTTGATAAAAACTGAGTTAGTGAAACAATACTTAACATGGTATGCTTAGTAGTTCCTAGAGGATGAAATACCAAAGGACCTTTAGAAATTAGACCTTCATTTTGACAAAGGAGCGCATTGTCTCAGCACTTACTGTCTCGCTGGTCATCAAAATAAGGAATCTAGTAGTAGTGTTTAAATCTATATCTAGTATTAAAAACTCAGTGAGAATTCATCTAGATGATATGTGGGAATGGCCTCTAATAGTCTCAATTGTTTGATAGCTTTAGCATTAAATTAAAATGAAATTTGATTTAAATAAGTATTAATTAAATAACTTGAAATGTTCCATGTTTATTTCTGATATAACTTGCACATCACTTTTCTAAAGGTCTCCTTCCGAATTCTACATACCTGAAAAGATAGTCTTATAGTTTAGGCGATGAAAATTTCTGGTAAAGATTGTTTCCATATTAAAGCTGTCAGAGAAACATAAGGCAGTTAGAGACCTTGATTAGTTAATGCTTGAAACTGGGATCAAATTGTATAGATCAGCTTCTCCAAATATTTCAGGTCTGATAAGAAATTAAGGAACACCACATCTACAACCATCTGATCTTTGACAAACCTGACAAAAACAAGCAATGGGGAAAGGATTCCCTGTTTAATAAATGGTGTTGGGGAAACTGACTAGCCATGTGCAGAAAGCTGAAACTGGATCCCTTCCTGACACCTTACACTAAAATTAACTCCAGATGGATTAAAGATTTAAACATAAACTCTAACACCATAAAAACCCTAGAAGAAAACCTAGGCAATACCATTCAGGACATAGGCATAGGCAAGGACTTCGTGACTGAAACACCAAAAGCACTGGCAACAAAATCCAAAAGAGACAAATGGGATCTAATTAAACTTAAGAGTCTGCACAGCAAAAGAAACAATCATTAGAGTAAACTGGCAGCCAACAGAATGGAAAAAAATGTTTGCAATCTACCCATCTGACAAAGGGCTAATATCCAGAATCTACAAAGAACTAAAGCAGATTATTTACAAGAAAAACAACAAACAAACCCATTCAAAAGTAGGGGAAAGATATGAACAGACACTTTTCAAAAGAAGACATTTATGAGGCCAAGAAACATATGAAAAAATGCTCATCATCACACGGTCATTAGAGAAATGCAAATCAAAACCACATTGAGATCCCATCTCATGCCAGCTATTTTGGCAATCATTAAAATATCTGGAGACAACTAATTTTAGAGAGGATGTGGAGAAATAGGAATACTTTTACACTTTTAGTAGGAGTATAAATTAGTTAAACCATTGTGGAAAATAGTGTGGCGATTTCTCAAGGATCTAGAAATAGAAATTCCATTTGACTCAGCAATCCCATTACTGGGTATATACCCAAAGGATTATAAATCACTCTATTACAAAGACACATGCACACATATGCTCATTACAGCACTATTTATAATAGGAAAGACCTAGAACCAATCCAAATGCCCATCAATGATAGACTGGACAAGGAAAACGTGGCACATATACACCATGGAATCTATGCATCCATAAAAAACGATGAGTTCATGTCCTTTGTAGGGACATGGATACATCTGGAAACCATTATTCTCAGCAAATTGCCACAAGAACAGAAAACCAAACACTATATGTTCTCGCTCATATGCAGGCATTGAACAGTGAGAACACATGGGCACAGGGAGGGTAACATGACACACTGGGGTCTGTTGGGAGTGGGGGCCTAGGGGAAGGACAGCAGGGTGTGGGGAGGTTGGGGAGGGATGACATTAGGAGAAATACCTGATGTAGGTGATAGGAGGATAGAGGCAGCAAACCACCATGGCATGTGTGTACCTATGCAACAATCCTGCAGGATCTGCATGTGTACCCCAGAACTTAAAGTACAATGAAAAAAAGATATAGAACTACTAATAAATGAAGAGTGAGTGACATCAAATTAATGATAACTTTAAAGCTGCTGGGGTATTAAACTCATCAGCTGAGTTTATCCTTAATAAGAGAAACAGCAAAGAAGAATCCATAAAATTAGAAGCTGTATGTCTGCATTAAAACCAATTATTGACACCAACAGGCCTAGGATATTTTATTGGAACTTAGGCACCTTGCTAAATGAATTAAAAGAATCACTATTTTAAAAGTAGAGATAATTATTATAGCTAGGCTACAAAAACATATTTTAAATATTTTAGGAATCCTCATTGTAGTTCTTAAGTATTAGAAAAGTATCAGATATAATTTGGAAACAAAATAGTCATGAAGCAAAAGGAAATTTTTAATACCAATTTGATTTAAGAGAAGCTGGAAACCATCATTCTCAGCAAACTGACACAAGAACAGAAAACCAAACAATACATGTTTTCACTCATAAGTGGGTATTGAACAATGAGAACACATGGACACAGGGAGGGGAACATCATATACTGGGGCCTGTCGGGGAGGTATAAAAGGGGGTGGGAGACTAGGGGAGAGATAGCATTAGGAGACATACCTAATGTAGATGACAGGGTGATGGATGCAGCAAATTGTCATGGCACATGTGTACCCATGTAACAAACCTGCACATTCTGCACATGTACCCCAGAATTTAAAGTATAATTTTAAAAAAGAACATTGGACTAAATTAAAGATTAATACTAGAGATAATGATTAACTTTGAATCTGACGCTATGGCATTGTTGACAAGTTATTTCAAGATCTGATGAAATCTTCCCAAACCAGTCACATCTCTCTTACCATCATCCCTCCTTTACTACCCCCATATACATTGTGCTCCAGAAAGTCTAATCATTAGGTTCCCCAAACTGGCTTATATTGCCTGATCATTTTCCCCTTCTATTTTCCTTCATTTAACTAAATCATATGAACCTTCGGTTCTTAGTTTTATGACACTTAACCTGAGGATATTTCTCTGAATTTCTTTTCTGGCTAAGAATATTTCTGTGTGCTTCCTTACTACTATGTATGTTCCATTGTTGTCTTTATCATTTTGTCTGAGCTGTCTATCTCACTAGATACTTAGAGGAATAAAACCTGTCTCTTTTGTGTACCATTTCATCTCAGCATCCAGCAGAGTTCTTAGTAAACATTTACTGAGTATATGAATGGACTCAAGAGACTATTAAGCTTCTTTGTTTGGAATGTTAACAAATTACATGTAGGAAGTAAATTGGAATAGCTCATAGAGCCTTACCTGCACTTCTATTTCTTAATATCTATTACAGAGCAGTTTCATATGTCAACACCCATGAGACATCCAGATAAAAATCACCAGAGATAGCGTTAAAATATTTAAGCCCTTGGAGCCCTCCACATAACTTCTGAGATAGACTTTCTGGAAATAGGAGATTCCTAAGCACAAAAAAACAAGAAAGTCTGCTGAGGAGAAAGCATGGCAAAATGAGTTTTTATTGTCGGATGCATACAAAATTTCCTCTACACCATCACTTCACGAAACTGTAGGATTAAAAATTTTTATATCATAGACCGCTAGAAGAATTTTCTACCTAGAGAAATAAGTAAATGAAAATATTTTACATATAATATGTAAGTATTATATAAAGATATTTAATAAATTGACACCAAATTTCATTAAGCTGCATAAAGTAATATTTCAAAAGGCAACAGAAGCAACAGTATGGAGCAAACAGATAGATACACTAATCCATATGGATATTCACTGCATTGCCAGATGTGTTGTATCTACTTCATTTTTGATCTGAAAGTTATTAGAATACTCTACTAGTGTGCTAGCCAGAAGAAGATAAGCTGACATCAGCTACAGATCGATTGCTGAAGGATGCTGTGGTGAGATGTTACTGGGTGTGCAACAAGATCAAGATCAAGAATAAGGCCCAGACTTGACACCTGCAACAGTGCTTTTATCATTGGTGACAGAGGAAGACATAGCCAGCCTCATCCCCGTCGTCACTTAAAAACACAAAAATAAAAAAATTTCATCTCCTTAACTTACAAAACTATTTTTGGGGTAGATAAAATTTGCAAAGAAACCTTTAGAAAAGTGATGTGCCAGCCATATAAGAATATAAACAGAGCACTTCAAGTTGCTTAATTAATGCTTATTTAAAACAAATTTTATTTTAATTTATGGCTAAAGCTATAAAACAATTGGGAATATTAGAGGCAATTCCTGATTATCATCTAGATGAATTCTTAGTGGGTTTTAAATACTAGATATAGTTTTTTTTTAATTTTATTTTTTATTGCATTTTAGGTTTTGGGGTACATGTGAAGAACATGCAATATTGTTGCATAGGTAACACATGACAGTGTGATTTGTTGCCTTCCTCCCCTTCAGTTATAGTTTTAAACACTGCTACTAAATTTCTTATTTTGATAACCAACTTTTCAGGTTTTCTTCATATAACACAAACTGTTTCATATAAAAGCAATTCTTAGAGATTATTTTACAACTCTTAATTGTTCACCTGAGCAAGTTATGTGAGAAAGAAAATAGCTAGTAAATATTGTAATTTTGACACCTGTGGACACTAATTGCCTATAAGTCTGATTTATTCCTAGGTACCTAATATATTATTAATAGCACCTCTTTTTATTCTTAAACAATGAATTTTAGGATACCCAAATTTTAAACAGAATTGGTAAGTGGTATGAGTTCTGTAACAGTTTTACTCTCTTTCAAGTTTTTGGATTATATTAAATTGTTGGAAAAAGACATTATATTACTAAGTTACTGATAGAAATTATTTTTAAATAAATATGATCTCTGAGGAGATCAAGATATCTGGAAAAAAATTACAGTAACAAGTAACCAAAAAAATGCATACTATCTTATGTCTGAAACTCTTCATATTATCCCACTCAAAACCATTCAACATGCCCTTTCTCAACTCCCTTTCTAACTTTCTGCTGTTGTGCAAATAGTATCTGGAGCAGTGTATAGACTATTAGATTAAGTCACAAATTTCAAACTTGTGCCAGTGTTGAAATGAAATTACTTTTCACCTCAGGTTTTAATACTAAGAACAATTTAATACTGGGAAACAGAAAACAAAATAAAGAAAAAATAATTCCAAGTAATGAGAGAAATTTCCAAGTAACACTCAGTCTAGTTACTTTTTTCCAGCTGAGGCCAGGGAGAAAAATAAAATCTCTTTCATGGTACCCTAAGAAGAAAGTTTACAGAAACCACTTGCTGATATTTTGAAGATTATACTTTCAGCTTCTGGTAGCACAGTCACTCTTCAAGCATTTGTACAGGCATTATGCTTGGGAGGCAATTGCAATAATCTCTCCTAAAAGTTAAAATCTAGGCTCTGCCAAGGAAAGTTTGAGATTTAAAAAGCTTAATTTGAAATACATTTATGTGTGCTAAATAACACAATATAAGTAACTTACTCTTAAATGTAACTGTATATAAATATTGAAAATTACTCTTCTATCAATTCTATAGCAATATGCTTTGGCTTAATAATGGTAAAATACCCATTATCTGGTTTATCCAATTTGAAAAGGGTGCTACTTTAAATTTTTCTGTTTTAGTACTTTGGCTAAGAAAGACAAATATTCAAGAAGAACACAAGTAACACCTATCCATTACTAACTTTCTTATATATACACAGTCCTGCACAGCATAGTGACATGTCAGTCAATGACAGTCTGCATACAGGATGGTGGTTCCATAAGATTGTGGTGAATCTGAAAGGTTCCTTTCACCTAGTGATGCCATAGTTCTAACAAAAACATAACCCAACACATTAACCACCAGTTTTTGGTGATACTGGTGTAAAAAAAAACTACTGTGCTGCCAGTCATATAAAAGTATAGCACATCCAATTATGTACAGCTCATACTTGATAAAAAACGACTATGTAACCAGTTTAGTTACTAACTATTCTATGCTTTTATCATTATTTTGTAGTGCACTCCTTCTACTTACTTAATTTTTGAAAAGTTAACTGTAGGACAGCCTTAGGAAGGTCACCACAAAATATTTCAGAGAAGGCATTGTTATCATAGATGACAACTCTGTGCCTGTTATTGCCCTTAAAGACCTTCCAGTGGGACAAGATATGGAAGTGGAAGACAGTAATATTTGTGATCCTGATCCTGTTTAGGCCTAGGCTAATGTGTGTGTTTATGTCTTAGTTTTTAACAAAAAAGTTTACTAAGTAAAGAAATGAATACTTTAAAAAATAAAAAAGCTTATAGAAATGGCTATACAAAATGAAAGTAAGTTTGTATAGCTGTATAATGTATTTGTGGTGTTTATTTGTTTGTTTAGAGAAAGGGTATTGTTCTGTCAACCAAGTGGCTGGGTTGCAGTGGTATGATCATAGTTCACTGTACCTGGAACTTCTGGGATCAAGAGATTCTCCTATCTTAGCCTCCCAAGTACTAGAATGACCACAGCCAGCTAATTTTTAATTTTTGTAGAGATGAAGTCCCACTGTGTTGCTCAAACTGTGTGTTTGTGTTTCAAGCTAAGCATTATTACAAAAGAGTCAAAAAGTTAAAAAAAAATTAAGGTATAGAAAGTAAAAAAGGTACAGTAAGCCAAGCTTAATTTATTATTGAAGAAAAAATATCTTCAATAAATTTAGCGTAGCCTAAGTTAATAGTGTTTATAAAGTCTGCATTGGCATATAGCAATGCATTAAGCCTTCACATTTACTCAGCACTCATTCACTGATTCACCTGGAATAACTTCCAGTCCTGCAAGTTCCATTTATAGTAGTAACCCTAAACAGGTATACTATTTTTTATTTTATATATGGTGTATTTACTGTTCATTTTTATGTTTTGATACACAAATACCACCATTTTACAGTTATCTACAGTATTCAGTATTTTACCATGCTGTCTAAGTTCATACTCTTAAATCAATCTTCTATACTATATTGCCTAGGTGTGTAGCTGGCTATAACATCTAGCTTTGAGTGAATATACTTTCTGATGTTCACGCAGTGATGAAATTGCCTGATGCATTTCTCAGAACAAATTGCCATGATCAAGTGATGTATGGCTCTGTATGTACCTAACACAGGCATATCTTGTATTATCACAATTTGCTTAATAATACCTCATAGATATTGCATTTTTTACAAATTGAAGATTTGTGGCAACCCTGCATTGGGAAAGTCTATTAGCACCATTTTCCCACAGCATGTGCTCCCTTTGAATCTCTGTGCCACATTTTGGTAATTCTTAAAATATTTTAAACTTTCATTATTATCATTATATCTGTTATGGTGATATCTGATCAATAACCTTTGCAATTATTATTGTAATTGCTTTTGAGTATCATGAACCACACCCATATAGGATGGCGAACCTACTCAATAAATGTATGTGCATTCTGATTTCTCTACTGACTGGCCATTCCCTCATTTCTCTCACTCACTTCATTCAATCCTCCCTACTTTCTGAGACACAATAATATTGAAATTAGGCCAATTATTAATCCTACAGTGGCCTCTACCCTCTAAGTGTTCAAGTAAAAGAAGAGCCATGTGTCTCTCATTTTAAATCAAAAGTTAGAAATGAAGCTTGGTAAGACAGGTAAGTCTAAAGCTGAGATAGATAGTCCAAAATGTAAGACTCTGGTGCTAGCTTTGTGAATGCAAAGGAAAAGTTCTTGAAGGAAATTGAAAGTGCTCCTCCAGTGAACACAGGAAGTAAAATAAAGTGAAATAACCTTATTGCTGACATGGAGAACATTTTAGTGGTCTGCATATATTAAACCAGTTACCAGAGTCCCTTAAGCCAAAGCCTAACCCAGAGCAAGATTTTAGCTCTCTTCAATTCTGTAAAAGCTGAGAGAAGTGAGGAGGCTGCAGAGGAAAAGTTGGATGCTAGCAGATGTTAGTTCATGAGGTTTAAGAAAAGAAGTCATCTGACAGCTTAAAAGTTCTACATGAAACAGTAGTGCTGATGTAGAAGCTACAGCAAGTTATACAGAAAATCTAGCTAAGAAAATGAAGGTGGCCACAGTGGATTTTCGATGTAGACAAAACAGCCTCATATTGAAAGAAGATATCAACTAGGGTTTTCACAGCTCAAGAAAAGTCAATGCTGGGCTCCAAAGCTTCAAAGCACAGGCTAACTCTCTTGTTGGGAGCTAATGCAACTGGTGACTTTAAGGTGAAGCCAATGCTAACTTTCCCTTCCAAAAATCCTTGGACCTTTATAATTATATTAAATTTATTCTGCCTGTGCTCTATAAATAGAGCAACAAAGCCTGGATGACAGCATGCTTGTTTACAGCATGGTTTACTGAATATTTTAAGCCCATTGTTGAGGCTAACTACTCAGAATAAGAGATTCCTTTCAAAATATTACCAATATTAACAATGTACCAGGTCACCCAAGAGCTCTGATGAATATGTGTAAGGAGATTAATGTTTTCAAGCCTGCTAACACCATACCTATTCTGCAACACATGGATCAATGAGTAATTTTGACTTTCAAGTTTTATTATTTAAAAAATATATTTAATAAGACTATAGCTGGCATTGACAGTGATTTCTCTTATGGGTCTGGGCAAAGTAATTGAAAACTTCCTGGAAATAATTTATCATTCTAGATGCCATTCAGAACATTCATGATGCATGGGATGAAGTCAAATAGGAACATTAACAGGAGTTTGGAAGAAATTGATTCTAACTCCTATAGAAGACTTTGATGCCAAGACTTTATTGGAGAAAATAGCTGCAGGTGTGGTTGAAATAGCAAGAAAAATAGAATTGGAAGTGGAGCCTAAAGATGTGGCTGACTTGCTGCAATCTTAGGATAAAACTTGAAAGAAAGTTTTTCTTATTGATGTGCAAAGATCATTTTGTTTTTAGGTGGAAACTACTCCTGATGCAGATGCTGTGAACAATGTTGAAATAACAAAATATTCAAAATATATCATAAACATAGTTAATAAAGCAGCAGCAACAGTTAGAGAGGATTGATCCCAATTCTACCATGTGTAAAATGTAGCATTGCATGCTACAGAAAGATGTGTTATAAAAGGAACAGTTAATTTATGTGGCAAACTTCATTGTTGCCTTACTTTGAAAAACTGCCACAGCTACCTCAGCCTTTAGCAACCACGAATCCTTTCAGTCAGCAATCAGCGGGGAGATAACACTCTCTACCAGCAAAAGATTACCAGTCATTGAAGATTCAGATGATGATTAACCTTTGTCTAGCAATAAAATATTTTTAATTTCAAGTATGTACATTGCACTTTTACACATAATGCTGTTGCACACTTATGAGGCTATAGTATGGTGCAAACAAAACTTTTATATACACTGGGAAACAAAAAAAATTGGGATTGAATTTATTGAAACATTTACTCTATTGTGTCTGAAACTGAATCTAACAATATCTTTGATGTATTCCTGTGTCTATTAAGTAATTTGATGTGCCTGAAATTATTCTAACTTCTTTATAGATCCTATCTTATTTAATCCTGACATACACTAAGAAGTTAGCATTATTATATTTCCAATTTTAAAGACAAATAAACTGACATATAAAGTGATGGAATTGTCCCAGAACAGTCGAGCTATATTAAAGCTAGAATTTTTACCTGTAGGCTATATACCAAACACTGTATTATGTCACTTTTTGTTGATGTTTCTTTAACAAATGGTCATTCTGTTTATACTTTCCACTGATTATTCTACTCTTTGAATAGATTCATTTTTGCATTTTATACTCCAAGAATTATAGATTAGTTAATGGTGCTTATGTTAGGAATGGGATATAGATGATTACTTACATTTTATCAGTACACCAGTGAAATAAAGAAGGTTTCATCTTTACAAATACAAGATGTTGCTGATGAATCATTATCTGCTGTACCTTACTTTCATTCTGTCAGTATCAACTTCCTGAGTTTTTCTTTCAAAGAGCACAAATCCTGGCTATAAAGAAGACATATGGGATATATCTGCTTATTATATTACAGAGACAAGCACCAGATTCTGTCTTAGGAAAAACTATCTCTCACAAGGATTCCAAACCCAACTGATGAATAGAACCCAGAACAAAATGGCCATTGTGTTCCTGGTTGTAGGCTAATAAATCTCAACTGGTATTTTAGCTTCAGTGACCAGGAAATAATAAGGAATGGTGAAAAGTGAGGAAAATCAGAGAATATATATGTCTTGTCTAAAGGGTCAAGCACGATGAAACACAGGAACAATGGTTTGATTTTTTTCTAAAGGGAAATCCAATATCCAGGTTATTATATACAATATGATATTTAATTGTTAGTAATAGGTGCAGTTTAAAAATATGTTCCAGCCAAAAATAATATAAATAAACCAAAAACAGTCTGTGGTCCATATTCAGTATATACTGACAGCTTAACCTCTGTTCTGTAACATATACTATACATGGAGAAGGAGTGAAATTATTGCTGTTGCTATTATATATGGATATTTTTCTTCCCCTTGTTATACACCCTTCAAGAAATGTATAAGATGAAAGACTAATGTTCAATAAGCAAACATATCATGAATACTTACTCAGATGTTTCTGGGATTAGGCAAGTTACTGGGGATTAATACTATTATATGTATTTCATATAATCTAAGTAGAAAAACACTAATGCAATCAAATAATTACAATTCAGCATGCATAATTTGTATTGCACTTTTTAGAGTACTAAGGGAACAGAAAGGAAAAAGTGACTAAATCTGGCTGATTAGCAGCAGGTGATGCTTTGGGTCTTGATTGAATCAGTAGGAGTTTGTAAGACAGATGGAATTATTGGCTAAGTAAATTAATGTACAGCGATTTTATGGCTTAAAGTGCCTGAAATCTTCAGACCAAGTCATTTGGTTTTCAATGAGATTGTGGAACAATCAGAGAGAAATCCACACATATAACAATAAATAATGTTAGCACCAAACCTACCTTTGAGAATCTTAATTACTAATATTTATTTATTTATTTTTGAGTCACAGTCTTGCTCTGTTGCCCTGGCTAGAGTCCAGTGGCTGACTCTGAGCTCACTGCAACCTCCCTCCCAGGTTCAAGCAATTCTCTCACCTCAGACTCCAAAGAAGCTGGGATTACAGAATTGTGCCACCACATCTAACTAATTTTTGTATTTTCAGTAGAGACAGGTTTTTGCCATCTTCTGGCTTACAGTGATTCACTGGCTTCCACCTCCCAAAGTGCTGGGATTGTAAGTGTGAGTCACCATGCCCCACCCCTGGCACTAATTTTTCTTAAGCCGTGTTGACATAAACACTATGCCATTTCTCTTCTCCTTTGACTTGGGTAATTACCATAAACTCCTAGAAAGCTTATCATGATAACATTTAGGAAATGATTAGTAAAATCTGATGTCCAGAAAGAATCTTATTCATATGTTATAGTTTAAAAACTATTCAGTACAGAAATTTATTTAGTTGCTAAAAAGCTGGAACATCTACTTACATGATCCTAATGAAAGAAATATGTCTGCTTATCTAGAATTGAGTTTTATTATTAGACAACTCCAATTTCCAGAAGGCTTTTTATTGCATTAAGTTCAAGTCTGCTCTCATAAAAGTACTGTTTATTGGTCTTAACAATCTTTCTTCTAGAATGGTACAAAAGAGTTATAAAATTATTCACATGTCAATTCTTAAAATATTTGAAAACAGCTATCATTTCCTTTTGTATTTCTATGCCAGCCTAAAGATACCTCCTCCTTCAAATATTATTTATTTAATGTGATTTCCAGAACTCTGTGGATCAGTTATCTTTACTCAATTTGATCATCCTAAATAGAACCCCATCTCCTACTGACCACCTTATTAATGTTCATGTTATGATCATAAGTGGAAAACTATAACGGAAGGTGAATGCACAATTGTCCCTGAGTCTGGATAAGTAACACAAACCATATGCTGTCCACATACAGGTCAGGAGTGGTACTGAAGCATATGCTTCTACATATTTGGCTTATGTTAGAAATAGACATGTGAAAAAAGCTAGTTATTTCCATTACCTTTGTGTTTTATATGTGTTGAAGACTGCTATCTTTATGAAAATTTACGTGAAAATAAAAAGTAATCATTCTCGAAATCACAGCTTTTTAGAGTAGTCCATGCCTAACCGGGCCATCTTGCTAGAGGAATCCAATACTGTTACCCAGTGTGCCACAACATGTGTTTCATTAAGGCTGCCCACCTGCCATTTTTGCATGTCTTTTGTTTTATATTTTATTTTTATTATTGTATTTCTAGCTATTCTCCCCTATGCAAACAAGGTGGTACTCATCATTATTGTCTTATTTATAGACTTATAGGTTATTCTGAGGAAAGCAGTGTGTCAGAGACATTATACTAATGTGGAACCTGATGGATTACCCCTAGATAAAATTACAAAAAGCTTTGATAACTTTTAAATACAATTGCAACATGGTATTAGCAAGTTTAAGATATAAAAACTATAGAAATAATAAAGAAAAAATTATAAATATTGAGTTAAAAATGATTCCTTGTTGATATAGGACTTTTGCATATTGTGAAAAGGATATCAACCATCAAAGTAAAAATAAACAATTACCCAAAATTTGCATATAATTTGCTAAAATCAGGGAAGGAACTAAATGCTGAAGCAGATCAGATGTGTTGAAATCAGGAGCAGACATAAAAGAAATGCAGAAAATAAAAGTTAAAATAATCAACAAAATTGGCAACAAATATTGCTAAGAAAAATAAAAGATTTAAAAGAAGAAAAAAGCATCAGTGAAAGAACAAAACTTAGAAATAATGCTTTTTTTAAATTCATGATTCTAATTTATAGTAACCCTATTCCTCATCTAAATTCAGAACCAATTGAGAGTTAAATGAAGGGATCAAGTAGATTAAGATAAACTGTTACATGATATTCCCCAATGAACAACAAACAGGTCAAGTAGCTTGCTTTGGACTGCATTGAATACAACTCATGTGAGAGATCTTAGCAAAACCACATGTAGTATAAAACTACCAAAGTGAGCCCAGTCAGCCCACAAAATTATGAGAGAAATAAATTGATTTTGTTTCAGCCACTACATATTGGACAGGTTTGTTACTTAACAATAAGTAACTGAAACATTGATGTAGGCCAAATGACAGAGTTATTGGAAAACATTGCTAAGGTATATAGCCTATTGGGTTTCCTAAAACTAAGCCCCAGAATTAGATTGCCTTACCTACCCATTCTTGGAAATTGGACGTCTCATCTCATAGGTGTTGTGTCTGTCTTATGTAAATTTTACAGCATAAAGAGCAAAGCAAATACATCCTGTGCAGGTAGGAACATTCTAAAGAAGAAGATGGACTGGGCCATGTAACTTCAATTTTAGCTCTCAAACTTAATCAGAGAACTCAATCAGGGAATAGAGGCTAATTGAGGAAATAGAGACAGGAAGGTCATCTTTATTGCTATCTTTCTACATGGAAACACAGAGCAGGTGAAAAGGATATTCTCAATCTCCATCTTCATTGTTACTACCAAACAGAGACTACTATTTATCTTTAATTCACAACTCCTATCAGGAGACCTCATTTTACAATTTAAATTTATGATAAAGTTTTATCAACCTTATGATTCAGGATATGTCTTATATAAGTTTCTTCTCAGTATTCAATTCAATGTCTAACAAAGGGTAGGCATGTGGGATTGAATGAATAAAAGCTTAAATGCAACATAAATGTACTCATTGAATTCACTCAAAATTATATTAAGTATAGAGAAAATTCTCTATTGTGAATTTTTAGTGTATTTTAGCTAGTATAATTAATTAAAAATAAAACATTACATATTAAGTATTTATGATTTCTGCTTAAGTCCTAGTAAATGTACTTTTAAAATCACCTTCAACCTCTGAGCTCTATGATGGGCTGCATGTGATTTGATTACTATTAATTATTGCTATTATTTCCTGATGTTGCTTATCAGAATATTTTATTTTTATGCCAATTAGAGTATAATTATTAGGATAATGGACTCTACAAAAACTAATTATGCCATGAGACTAGATGGGATTTATCTCTGGTAATTGAGTTTCACAATTTAAGATCAAAATAAGTGAATCAAAATGAAAATGTAGAATCATTAATCCCCCAGGCATCGACAATAAGGCTGATTTGCTTTTCTACCCCAAATTAAGCTGATATTTTACAGTGTCACATCAGTTGATATATAGACCAGTTCTCCATGAGGAAAACTAAGTTTAACCACTTACAATTCGGCCTTGAGCTACATAGTCTTCACAAAACTTTTTTTTTTTTTTTAACCAGAGCTTAAAATTTGATCCAGATTACTGCAGATTTGTGGGAAGGTATTGGTGATCGTATTTATTGAGAAGCAACTGAATGTTAACCCTGGGCACCAAGTCACCATGTGACCTGAAGTGCTTATCCTGAACTGGGTATTGTTGGACCTCGCAAGCAATAAAGTTAGGCACGCATGGCTGCACTCCACACATCAGTTGTACATGTGAAATTGGATTGAAGGAAGCCATGAGGAACAAGTAAGTTACGCAAGGAAGCAGCTCAAATGCCCGTGGTTCCTACTGCTGCCGTGCTCCCTTCTCTCTCAAGTCCACAACTACAGCCTCATTAGAGAGTTCTCTAGAATCAATTGACTGAAGAAAAAGGGCCTAGTTTACATAGGGTTCTGTGCAGTATATAGGCATGGCCTAAAAGTAAACAGGTACAAAACTATAACCCCTTTGAGATGTTCTTTTGAGAAGAACAATAGTGAACAGAAATTCTCCCACTGGACAGAACTTCAAGCAGTGCACCGGGTTGTTTATTTGCTTGAAATGAGAAATAGCCAGAGTTTCTATTGTAAAGCAATTCATGGGATGTGGCCAGTGGTTTGGCTGTATAGTTAGGTCTAGGAAAGCTCAATTTAATGAAGGAAACAATTATTATGGACTTGCTGCTTAACTCTTCTTTTTTTTCTTAGATGATGGTGAATTTCCTTCAATAAGCTTTTCATAGAATTTTATTTTATGACTCCCTAACAATAAAAAATATAAAAAATAGGAATTAGCTATATAATCTAATCTACCTTACTGAAGTTCTACATTAATGTTATAATCAAAATTATAAGAAACAGGACAGAAGAAAGTGGGAAAAAACTATAATGTATTAGTTTTTATTTTGGAATGATAGAAATGTTTTGGAACTAGAGGGAGGCAGTGATTGCTCCACGCTGTGAATGAACTAAATGCCACTAATTGTTTACTTTAAAATGGTTAAATTTATGTTATGTCAATTTCACCTCAAAAGTTATTTTTTTTAAATTATGACAGATATCAATATACATGTATTAGTTTGCTAGGGCTGACATAACAAAATACCACAGACTGGATAGCTTAAACAACAGAGATTTATTTGCTCACCAGTTTTGGAAGTTAGAAGTCCAAGAACAAGGTGTCAATAGGCTCGGTTTCTTCTGTGGGCTCTCTCCTTGGCTTGTGGATGGCCATTCTCTCTCTGTATCCTCACATAAGTCTTTTATCTATGCATGTGCATTCTTGCTCTGCTCAAATTTCCTTTTGTTATAAAGACATCACCTTAATGTCTTCATTTAAATTTAATCATCTCTTAAAAGTCTGTATTTTCAAATACAGTCACATTCTTAGGTACTGCAGGTTAAGCTAGAAATGGCCAGGCCAAGTTACCTTTGTATTCCTTTCTCAAAATTAAAAAAGAAAAAAAATCAAGTATTTAAGTATTTTTCCCCAAAACACCAACTTTTTAATGGTGATTTTAGATCCCAGGTCTGTCGGACTATAAAGTCTTTTTTATTACAATATATTTGCTACTAGTCAACTATATATTGTATAGTTGACTAATAATACCATATATATAAGCCAACTATACCACAGACCATAGAGAGATGGCACAGGTAGTATTAAGACAACAACAACAATAACAACAGTAGTTAAGTTTTACTGTTGATTGAAAAAAAAAAAAGTAGGAGTAGTAGACTGAGAGCAAAAGTTAAATGAGAAAACATTGAGATAAAAACAAATGTTGATAAAGCGTCTATAATTTTAACTATACCCATGTTACATAATTAATATATGCCAGACACTTCACTAATTTATTTACTTGCCTTAACTCAATGCATCCTCATAGTCCTATCATTGTGTCTTCCGAAACAGTAGAAGATTTGTATGTTGTTTTTATCTACAGAGAGACAGGTGTAATAAATTATCTGTTTTCCTCACAGATGGGTATTTCTTGTTTACGTGTCAAAATGTTTTATGCTTCTTCCCCATCATTCCACCCAAAAATCACATCTTATAAATGTTCACATAGTAGAAAATTCAGCTGATTGTGTTATGGCTCCATATCCATCAAAAAGAGCACACCTATGCAAAAGCTGGAGAAGAATGTGATGATGTGATATCTACAATGATTCAATGATTCTGTTTCTTTCTCTTTTTTTTCCCCTAAATAAAGGTCTTTATTTGTAGCTTTGATTACCTATGATTACCAATAAACCATTCACTTCCACAGTAAGTGTGGTTAATTGTTAGAAGACAGTTTGGAACACAGAGAGAGAGAGAAAAAAAAAACTGATCAGGGAAATGTAGTCAAAAATTTACAAAATGGATTTTCTATATTTTTTGGCAGAAGTTGTAATGTACTTAATAATAACAGTCCTCCCTCTGAGATATTATCACTTCTTGGAATTGACTTTAGTATATTTTTTGTTATAATAATAAAATTTCTCTAGAATAAATATATAGTCTAGATCTTCGTAGTGGTAGATTTACAGTCAGTTTAGAAGGGGCAATTGCATAGATTTAACTTTGTAACGTTTAATTTTAGGAAGAGAAAAAAGAGTAAATATTCCTATAACTAATACACTCTTCCATGAAATGTTGTCATGAGGAAATGCCTGGATATACACATAGCTCTTCTATCCATTAAACTTCTTTCTCCCAAGAGGGAAACATTTAAGTTAAAAAGTGAGATTGTGCCATTTGCCATAGGAAATCAAACAATGCTCTTTATGCTAGTCACATTGCAAATAATCATATCTCAGGATTTCATTTGTAATTGCCTTTAAAGATTACCATATAAGCTATTAAAAATTTACTGCATTTTATTAACTATATTACCCATATCTAAGATATCATTGTCACATCCAGTGTCATAAAGCATTTGCCTTATGTTTTCTTCTAAGAATTATTTAGTTTTATGTCTTATATTTAAGCTTATAATCCATTTTGAATTAATTCTTATATATGGTGTTGGATTAGGGTCCAACTTTATTCTTTTGCATGTGGAAATCCACTTTTCTCAACACCATTATTTTCCTCCTATTATAGATCCAGGGGTAGGTATATAGGTTTGTTATATAGTTGTATTGTCTAACGCTGTGGTTTGGGCTTCTGGTGAATTCATAACCAAATAGTAAAAACAGTACTCAATAGGCAGTTTTTGCAACTCTTGCCCCTTTCCCTATTTCCTTTCTTTTGGAGCCCTCAGTCTGCTATTTTATCTTTATACACATGGCAGCACCAATTTTTAAAGAGATTTTGCTTTATCCATTGAAGTCTTTGGGGAATATAAACCCTTCAAGTTGAAAGCAGGGTCTCAAAGAGACATTTTTACACCTACGTTTATAGCTGCATTACACAATAGCTAAAATATGAAAGAAAATTGTGTTCGTTGACATTCATTGTTGAATAGACAGCAAAATGTTGTGTATACATTCAATGGAATATTATTCAGCCTTACAAAAGAATGAAATTCAGGCATGCTGAATATAGATGAAACTTGAGAACATTATTCTAGGTGAAATAAGCCAGTCACAAGAAGACCAATACTGTAGAATTCCATTTATATGAGGTATTTAGAGCACACATAAAACAGAAAGTAGAATGGTGGTTTCCAAAAGGTGGGGGAGATGAAAATGTGAAATTATTGTTTAATTGATATAAAGTTTCAATTGTACAGGGTGAAGAGTGATATAGATGGACAGTGGTGATGACTGTACAACATTGTGAATGTATTTCATTCCAGCAAAATGCACATTTAAAAATAGTTTGCACGATAAATTTTAGGTTATGGGTATTTTAACCACAATAACAAATTAGAAAAACACATATGTAAAGGGAGAGTAAGAGTAAGACTTTTTGCTGTAAATATTTATATAGTTTTGGATAAAAGTCCTCAGTGGGTATTTTGCTCTGACATTATTAAACCTAATGTTTTTCTCACAATCACTATAATATATATTTCCTAATCTATAAAAATTTGTATGAAATTTATTACATTTTACATGTAACATTTACTTATTTAAAAAGTATTTGATTGATAGAAAGATAAATGGTAAGGTCATAAGACCTATATACTTCTAAGCAACAAATAATAATAATAACTAATGGATACTAGGCTTAATACTTGTATGACAAAATAATGTGCACAATAAACCTCCATGACACAAGTTTACTTACGTAACAAACCCACACTCAAACCCTTGAACTTAAAATAAATAGTTAAAAATAATAATAATAAGCAGAGAAAATGCATCAATATGACAAACTGGGAAAAGATGTGTGTAATTCATTAGAAGTTCAGTAAGAATTAGCAAGATTTATTATTCAGAGGAAAAAAAACACTACAAAAGTCAGTGAAAGATATTTAAAAAGAACTTTGCAAGTAAGATCAGGAAAAATAAAGCTCCTATACTCCAGTATTAAAGAATCCTATGTAATTTAGTATTGTAATGTTTTATCTGGTTCTTCCCATTAGACTTCTGTATTCTAAGACTGCCAAAGAAACCTTCGATAGCATCAGGAAAAAAAACAAAAAAAAAAAAAAGGAAACTTAACTTCAGGGGCAACTCAATCATTTTATGAAATAAGATCTTGACTTTCATGAATGGTAAGAAATCAGATTTTATTGACTAAATAATAAACAAGTGAGAACAATAAAGGTAAATACCATTAAAAAAGAAGTAGCTAAAGTGTGACGGTGTTGCTAAAAGCAAGCTCAGTTGCCTTGATTCATATTAGTGCATTTGTGAGGAAGCAAATGCTTACAAGTTCCACTCTGTATCCTCAAAGTTCTCTCTGTCCTCAAAGGCACAAGCCAAAGTAAAATAACTTAAAAACAGGTTTTAGCTAGATATAAAAATAACAGAATAAAATATTCTTATTACTTTTATGATAATAAGACATTGTCCCTGCAAGTCTTTGAGATGGCAATATACAACCTCATATATATTCACAATAGCTGAGTCACCAACAAGCTTGAGAGCTGCAGATTAGCTCATGTGCTCTCCAAGGTTTCTACTGACTCTGTTGTTCCATCTTCCCTCAAATTAATAGCACATAGCTAATCACTCCAGTGTTTTCACAATGTATTTTATCTTACACACACACACACACACAATCACATGTGCATGAAACTATCTGAAGCCACATGTACACACGTTATATAGGACTGTGTTATTTAGGCCTTTACACACATGTACCCTAATATTTCTGTATTCCCAGTTAATTCATTATACATATATCCTTTTTACAACAAAAATAAAATACCATTATAAAAATCAAATTTGGGAATGAGATATTTTTCTAACATTTATAGGTAGTGAAAATTCTTATTTGCATAGAACTACTTTTTCACGGAGACAAAATAACTGATGGGATTTTGAAAGTTTTCCGTAATTCCTCCACCTAAAATAAAATTCTGCTATTGAAACTCATGAAGTCTCAACAATTTTCATTTTTCAAAAGCATAGTATACCAAGAGAATTAGATATTCTCTAATATTTGCTTTTCAGTATGATTGGCAATGTTATGCTAAACTCTTCTATTTTGAAAGCCTGTCTTCCAGGCATAACATCACTTTATTTTGAATGAATGACATTCTGAATGTCTAAATTCCAAGTGACATCTTGTTTATTTAGAATTTCTGAGCCCTCATATTGTTTTTAATGAAATTTAAGTTAGACATTCTCAATTTAGTTTACCAATTTTGCAAAACAAAATAAGTGCTTATAAGCTTTATTTCCCAGTCAAATAAAACATTATAATTATGAATCCCCAAACACTCTCATAGACATAAAAATCATCTATAGTTTTCTTTCCTCTGGTGAAACAAATCAGGATGAATCTCTGAAAGTCAAAAAAGATCATGTCACTCCTATATTTAGTTTTCTTCTATTTCTGCCTCCCAATTCTCCACTTACTAGTAGCAACAGTGGCAAAAATAAAATTATTACAATGATATTTTCCTTGCAACAGTTTCAAAAAACTTCTACAGAGCAGTGCTGTAATCTTTCAAATGTTTCCACTTCTTTCATTCTCTCTGTCTCCAAAAGCCCCACCAACAATTGTACTTTAATAAATATATCACAAGACAAACAATGAACTTACTAAAATATGTGGCATATAATGTAGACTTTTTCTTTCTAAATTAATGTTTGAATTTCTAATTGTGCTTTGAAAATTACAAACATAAAAAATAGAGACAGAATATTTAAAAATCTCAAGATATACACGTGACCAACAAGCATATGAAAAAAAGCTCAGTATCACTGGTTATTAGATAAATGCAAATCAAAATCACAATGAGATACCATCTCATACCAATAATAATGGCAATTATTAAAAAGTCAAAAATAACAGATGCTGACAAGGTTGTGGAGAAAAAGGAATGTTTATACACTGTTGGGAGTATAAATTGGTTCAACCATTGTGAAAAGCAGTATGGCAATTCCTCAAAGATCTAAAAAAGTAAGTACCATTTGACCCAGCAATCCCATTACTGGAAGATGTAGAATCAACCTAAGTTTACATCAATGACAGACTGGATAAAGAAAATGTGGTACATGTACACATATATACCATGGAATACTATGCAACCATAAAAAAGAATGAGATGATGTCATTTTCAGGAACATGGATGAAACTGGAGGCCATCATTCTTAACAAACTAATGCAGGAACAGAAAAGAAAATATTGTATGCTCTCACTTATACGTGGAAGCTAAATGATAAAAACATCTGGCACATCAAGGGGGATCAATAGACACTGGGCCCTACCAGCAAGTTGAAGGTGTGAAGAGGGAGAGGATCAGGAGAAATAACTAATGGGTACTAGGCTTAATACCTGGATGATGAAATAATCCCCCATGTACCACAAAACCCCGTGACATGCATTTACCTATATAACAAACCTGCACATGTACCTCTGAACTTAAAATAAAAGTTAAAAATAATTATTTGGTATATTATATTTGTTTTCCTTTATTTTATGATAAAAAGACTCATTGTTTTTCCTTCAAGCTACAATATAGTATTTGTTCTGACTTATTTTTATCCACGTGATCAAAAAAAAACGACTTTGTAAAATGTTTACTCTTTATGAGTATATCCTGCTTTACCAATAGCTGTTCTTACCAATCCTTGCTACATTCTGCATCTACAGGGGGCCCTTTTCACATTGTACTCTATGTCATGTAGCTCATATTCTGCTTGAAAGGATAGATGATTAATTTTGATAGATAATTGATTTTATTCTAAATAGTATGCTATTGTTGTACTGACAGCACCATATGTTCTCATTAGTCAAAATTCTCAACTGCCAACAATGTAAATGCATTAGATTTTGAAAAGCAATGCTTGGAGAACTTTTAGCAACATGACAAACTAAGGTGATGCATGCAGTACTCTTATACCATTAAAACAAAAAAAAGTTTGATAAATTAGAGGCATTAAATTAAAATTGTAACTAAAAAGAAAGGGATAGCCTCATGTACCAAAATAAGAGAACAAAGAAAGCCATAATGTTAAGATGAAATTGAACTTATAAATAATTCATGTCAATACAAGCTCTGAGATCAGGGGGTCTAGATTTCTAATACTCATTGTAAGATATGAAACCTATTGTTGAATCCATCCAAGGTTCACATGGACACATGGCAGGAAACAACACACACTGGTGCCTGGTTAAAAATGGGGGTTGGAGGAGGGAGAGCATCAGGAAGAATAGCTAATGGATGTTGGGCTTAATACCTGGATAATGGGTTGATCTGTGCAGCAAACCACCATGGAACATATTTACCTATATAAAAAACCTACACATCCTGCACATGTACCCAGGAACTTAAAAGTTAAAGGAAAAAAATAAGAAAAATAAAAATAAGAAAATAAAAACATCCAAACAAAAAACAAAGACAAAACAACAAAACAAATCCCACCGCCACCAATAATAAATAACCAAGAAACCAAGCAAGCAATATAGTAGTGCTTCCCTAATCAAGCATCAAACACAAAGAACACTTCTTCCCATAAGCATGTATAATTGGGCAATTTTCAGTGTGACTAGGGCTTTCAGTGAAAAGTGATTTTTACAAAATCGAAGCCTCAGTTATGGCCTGCACATAGATTAGGGAGCAA
>PVKP010002629.1:0-121244 GCA_004027715.1 Plecturocebus donacophilus
AAATGCTAGATATAGGTGAAGGGGAGGAAGGCAACAAATTACACTGCCACGTGTGTACCTATGCAACAATACTGTATGTTCTTCACATGTACCCCAAAACCTAAAATGCAATAAAAAATAAAAAAATAAAATAAAATAAAATAAAAAATGCTCATTCACAGAATGTTTCTCAAAGGCAGAAAGTTTAAGAGACTGAAGGTCCATTATTCACCCTCCTACACCGCACTCTGTGCCATGTGCAGCAGACCTCTATGGGCTAGACTACCTGACTCCACCCGGCTTCCAGCTGGGCTCACTCATGGGAGGCACCAACAAGAGACTGGAGGAGTCAGGCTCCAGTGCTGACCTTGCACTTGCATGACCCTGAGGGTGAGTGTCTCCTTACATGGACGCTCTAGGCACCTCGCTTGCCTCACTCAACAGCAACACTGACGAAGAAATAAGAAGCCCTCGCTAGGGGCCAAGAAAGCCTTCCAGAGAAGACGACGGCTACTGTGCACCCAACCACAAAGGATCCAGAATTCTTCACCATTTCTTACATGCCCCAACTTGACTGCACCCCACCACAGGCTGCTTTGGGGTGCAGTATGTCAGAGGCCATGTAGTTGGGAAAGCAGGAAAGAAAAGTCAAGAAAATGTAACTCAATAGACCAAAAGAAACAGTGAAACCTGAAAACTACCCTGGATTAAGCCATTTACTCAGTTGTTACATATGCAAGCCAGCTATATGCAAATCACATGCAAATATAAATAACACCCTCCATAGGGATAGCTTTTTCTTTGCTTTCTCTAGCCTCTAAAACAAATCCAATTTGGAAGATGAAAATAGAAAATTACTCTGCAGTGGAGTAAGATTTTTTTATGCATCTCAGCACTTCTACCAATGCCCACAACAGCACCCCTAAGCTAAAAGTATCTTGTTCATGCAGAAGAATGGCATGCTCTAGAAGTAAATTACACAGGACTGGTGAAGTACAACAACAAGATGCCCACCTGCATCTGTAGATTTGAAAAAGTGATGGCCTTTCCTGCTGGGAGCCTTCCTAGAGCAGCAATCCTCCCACTCCTCCTCAAAAGGTCTGTTGAGTCTGAGCTCAGTTCTGCCTCCTCTGTGACCCCACAGCACAGAATCCCCTCAGTAAGTGGGTACTGAGTGCATGGAGGGGTCCACAGACAAGGTCACCATATAAGGCCATGGCTGACTAGACACAAACATACGCAGCCAAGCATTACCTGTTAACTTCAGGAATCTCCCTACTTATCCTCCTTGGGCTCCCCACCACCAATCCCTGCCCTAAGTATTTTTAGAAGAAAAAAAACAACAAAAAGATAGGAAGAAGACTGTGGCAGGAAGAAGGTGATAGTTTTAACACTCCAAATGAGGCTGCAAGCAATTTAGAAGTTGGACACTTCCCACCCCCACAGAAAACATTTGTTTCCTGCCTATAAACAGGAACACCACCCAGATTTGCTTATTTTTAGAAAAAAATCTATGCAATTTTTTTTTAAGACCTGTAGGTTGTTAGGCTAACATTTCTATCCTCAAGAGGCAAGCCAGCTCTTGAACACTGGCGTTCCTTCTGTTGGGCACCTACCTGAGCCGGGAAGAACCAGAAGAAGAGGTTGCTGTTGTAAGTTTCATTCACCGTGAGGAAACCGGTATAACTCTTCATCTTCAGTCCTAGTAAAGGACTGACAAGACTCAATTCTTTTCCTAGTGGAGAAAAAAAAATTACCCAAGGTTTGCAGAAAAAAAGCCATGTGAGCCATCTATCTCAGTCTGGGTGAAATGGAGTAATTAGATAGACTAAAAGGGAATTGCTATGAAAGGTAGTTCCTGCAGCAAATTCCAGCCTGCCCCTGACCAATCCCACATAGTCCACATTCCCAATTTAGCCAAGGACACGTGAAAATTTTAAGCCTTTGGAAGGGGCACCCAAATATATTCTACAAGCTGTAATGAGGTTTTTAAAAGAAGAAAAGCAAATTTCCTGTCATCACACCTTGCATAAACCAAGGCATTCACCTTGGGCCACATGGAAAGGAGAGGGATAAAGTAGCCTGACCCGAAATAGTGGGGTGCAAGAGAAACAATGCCGTGGAGCAGCTCTCGGCCCCTAGGTGGCCGGTGTCCTTCACGCTCTTGTTCTCAGCAAGGCAAAAAGCCTGTCACATCTACTAAGAGGAGTGGACTGAGGCATGTGAGAGTGTGAGCAGCTATGGACAGTGGGGAGAGGTGGACAGTGGCGGACAGTGGGGAGCCTGGGGGTGACAGGACAAGGGTCAGCTATAGAGGGCCGGGGTCCTGGCTTTCTTATGGTACCACTGTGACAGGCACAGGGAAGGAGTAATTGGGGATGCTCAGAGGGCTGAGGATGCCCAGAAGTAAAGAATGCTGCTAGGAGCGGATGTTTACAAGGCCCCGATACCAGGGCTTTGCATGATGTGGGAAGCGTAATTCTTATTCCAACTTTACAGATGAGAATGTTGAAGCACAGAGGGATTAAGTGATTTGCCTGAGGTCACACAGCCAGTAGAGGAGAGCTGGGATTAAACCCAGCAGTCAGGCTGCAGAGTCTGTTCCTTCCCCCAGGGATCTTAAATAGAGAGAGTCAGAAGGTGTAGGTGGCAGGGAGTGGGAAGGGAAGTAGTGGTCATGAAGGGAGTGACCAAGGAACAGAAACAGCAGAACATGGTGGGGAAGTAAAAGGGAAAGTTTGGAGAAAGAACAGTCCTTTAGTGGTGACAAAGAATGTGTCCGCAGTAGGAACTAATCACTCAAGAAAAGTGATGTAAGTCTGAGCCATGTTAAGTTGGAAACTGGTTAGTAAGGTCAGGAAGCTTGACTCCTCACATGCCATCAACTAAAGATGCCTCTGGTGGTAAGTGGACCCTTAGGCTCTGGAGGGCTAACTTAGCACCTCTGCCCAGCTCAGCATTCAGGGACAAGATTGATAGGATAAAATAGGCCAACATGACACTATTTACATGCAAGGGAATAAGAGGCTACAACTCAGGGTCCTGACTCCAAGGGCTGGTTGTTAACCTTCTACCAGCACACTGCTGCTTTGGGACCACTAGTTTCTCTTTTAAAAGAGACATGCCTCTTAGCTGAGCATGGTGTCAGTGCTTGCAGTCCCAGCTACCTGGGAGGCTGAGGTGGGAGGATCGCTTGAGCCCAGGAGGCCGAGGCTGCAGTGAGCCGTGATCATACCTCTACACTCCAGCCTGGATGACACAGCGAGACCCTGTCTCCAAATACACACGCGCACACACACACACACACACACACACACACACACATATATATAAAATATATGTATGTGTGTATATATATACACACACATACACATATATATGTGTGTATATATATAGGCATGCCTCTCAAAAGGGAAACCTCTCATCTAGACCACACAGTTCCTTTTTAGTACTTTGCTGATCCTAGCGCTCCTATTGACCAGCTAGTTACCCTCTGGACTGGTATTTAACCTCCCTGTACTTCAGCATCTCCTCTATGGAAGATGGACTGCCTGAGGGCCACCTGGATTAAAGGAGCCCCCACATGTAAAATCTATAGAAAGAAGCTGACAGGTAGGGAACTAGTTTTGCTGTCTGTGAAATGCACCTGCTGATTGGGAACAGGGAGCACCTCTGAGGAGACGTTATGGGGACAAAGGAAAGGTCTCCATAGGTGGTCCTTGAGGGTCCTGTTCGGCTAGCACAATAGGACAACATGGGTTTCCTAGCCCGACAGACCTGGGTTTGGAATCCTAACTAGATTAGGGCTCCCCAGCAAGCTGCTCCATCTCTCTGAGCCTCTTTCCTTTTATGCAAAATAGAAATACTGATTCCTCTATCCTGCACTTTCTGTGAGGATCAAACAACAACAAAAATGCATCTGAACCCTTAGCTTAGCACTGCCCACAAAATAAGAGTTCAGTCAATTGGAAGGGAAAGTTAACATTAGCCCTTGGCCACTCCAAGTGACATCTAGAAGGATTTCCTTTTTCTGGCTCAGCTCAGTTCTCCCAGGGAAGGTTGCTTAATGCAACCTCTGTAGGTCTTCCCATTCTGTTCCCAGTGAGGTCTATCCCCTCCTCCATCGGTAAAAAGGCAAAGAAAAACAGAAGATGATCTTGTGAGAAAGAAAAGGGAGGTGTTTGGAACAAGTGGTGTTTGCCGCTCCTCCCCTCCCGCTCTTCCCACCATCTGTCTTTTTTCTTTTCCTTTTCTTCACTTCCACTCTTAGTTAGCCCACAGAAAGATCATCCCCCTACTCCCCAGGGCTGGGGAGCCTTTAAAATGCTTTATAAATATTTTTAGCAAAACTATTCATCTTTGCAAAATCAAACAAACACTCACCGCCAAAAAAAGAGTAGAGGTGGTTTTAAAACCTGTGGATTGGAAATGAGAGAGATGTGGACCTCAGAGAGGTAAATGGGAAGAAGAGGATTTGAGAAAGATATAAAAATGAGAAAAGTCAAAGTATAATGAAAAAAAGAGAAAATATATGGTAGAAAGGAGCTGGAGGGAATGAAACGGAGAAGAGGATGATTGAATCAATGTATCTCTCCCAAGACCAGCATCACACAGGGCCCACGACCTGCTCTCAAATGGTCCAGATGTTCACTCATCCCTCCCTTCTGGAGGATGCCAAAGCACCTTCTATGCTACCTTGCACTTGAGTGTATTTCAGACCTTCCCTCCTCAGTCAGGAGGCTGGAAAGCAGGCAATTTGTCTTATTTAACTTTGCATACTTTGGGACTCCGCGTGCTGATTTACACACCTAAGATATTCAATAAATACTTTTTAATGAACGAATGTTAACAAATGAATGAACAAGTCAATAAATCAATGAAGTAAATAAAAAAAGCACTACTGACAATGCACTAGGATTAGCTTATTTTTACAAAAACCTCCTAAGGCAGACCTTGTTAAGAGATTTTGACTGAGTGCAGTGACTCACGCCTATAATCCCAGCACTTTCGGAGGCCAAGGTGGGAGGATCATCTGAGGTCAGGAGTTCGAGACCAGCCTGACCAACATAGAGAAACCCCATCTCTACTAAAAATACAAAATTAGCCTAGCGTGGTGCCTCATGCCTGTAATCCCAGCTACTTGGGAGGCCGAGGTAGGAGAATCACTTGAACCTAGGAGGTGGGGGTTGTGGTGAGCCGAGATCACGCCACTGCACTCCAGCCTGGGCTACAAGAGTAAAACTCAGTCTCAAAAAAAAAAAAAAAGGGGGGGGGGATCTTAAGAAATTTAGAACTTTTCTCTAGCCTATAAAAAATGTTTTGCCTTGTTTCAAATTTTAAATTTCCACTAAATCCCAGTAAAATAATTAAAAATTTCATCAACTAAAATGACTTTTTGTATTTTCAAATGTCCTGTGCATCCTTCTATTAGTTGAATGTGGAAAACAAACTCCCAAGATGTAGGAGTTTCTATGTCTCTGGCACCATGTCTCACAATATGAACGTTTAGAACAGTTTTAAAAAGGAAAAGGCTTTGAATTGATTTTACTTCTTCCTTGGTTTTTACTGCTACCAGTGTTTGTGATATTAACACTTTCAAAAATATTGGAGTGTAACCAACAAAGGGCTTGAACCAGCTCATCAGCATGCATGTCAGATTCACACACACTCAAATTGTCACCAGTGTGGACAGACATTACCAGATCATAAGCAACAATAAATTAGGACCTACTAGTAAAATAGTCTTTAACGTGTGAACATTCAGTGTTTATAAACAAGCTGAAATGTGCCTCCTACATTCATTTTGTTTCACGGAGTAGAGATTTATTTTAGCTTCAGAGAAAGTAAACATGCAATTACAATTACGTAAAACTAAACCAGCTAATTGGGGATTTAAAAAATAAAAATGTCCCTTGTCTTTTTGTGAGCTACTGTTTATCTCGAAAATGTTCCATTGCAATAATAAGATTCACATTCCTAGGGTTTTGACAGACTCGATAAACAAAAGGGATTTAGGGGAGTGAGCTGACCATCTGTCCAGAGCTTCCTGAACTTTCAGCAAAGCGGATGAATAAAATTATCCTTAATTATGTTGTCAGGGCTACATTTGAATACCCAGATGTACCAGATTTTGAATCAGCCACTTAAAATTCTGTTCAAAGAATTTCGCTGTGTAACACAACTTTAGAAAGTGGTATTACACACAGATTTAATATTTTAAACGTTGTCGATCATCACAGGAAGATCTATCACTCTTGACATAGGAAGGTGGAAGACAAAACTACCTCCCTTGGAATCTTTCTCAGCTGCTGCTAAAACCCATAACTGAGGAATACTCACAGGCAAGAAAAACAAGAACAGGAGCGATGTCAACAGTCTCTCAAATAGATTTCTCAGTGTTCTTTATACTTAGTTCCACGAGATGTATGATACAGATATACTATGGTCACTTTCACTTAATGCCTGTTTAAACTGTTCCCCTCATTCGGTAGGCACAGACCTTTTCCTATTTACATAAATCTTACCCAACACTCTCAAGTCCAGAGCTGGTCATATAGCATAGTGGTTCATACCCTGGACCCTGGGGTTGGCCAGTATAGGTTTTAATTCCAGCTCTGCCACTTACTAATTTTATGGCCCTAAGCAAGATATTTGATTTCTCCAGGCCTCGGTGTTCTCATTTATAAAATGGGAACAACGCTTATACATTCTTTCATAAGGTTGCTCTGAGATTAAATGAGCAAATGGATGTAAAGTACAATGCCTGGGACAGGGTTGGTGCTCAAATTTAAACCCCACACATATTGATACATACCTATTATGTATAGGTACTATGCTAGGTACTAGGGATATCATGACTAGATGTTAGCTACTTATTGTTTTTACTACAACTACTACAGCTCTAGTATTTTCTCCCTAGATTATGCCAACCAACAGGGATAGGTTCCTTCTCCGAATCTGCAGTGCACTTACTTCAAAGGTAATACTTTAGTATGCACTGCCTAATTCCTTAATTGTTTTGTGTGTATGCATCTGGTCACTTTAGAAGGGCACCTTAGAAGCTTCTGAAGCAAATGGAACTAAATTATAGCAGGCAAATCAGAGCAGAAAGTCAGAAGATTTGGGTCCTAAGCCCATCTCTGCTACCCAACTGTATTGCACACATCCCGTTGGGCAACTCGAGTTAAGTATTTCAGTCTCAATTTCCTCATATGTGGATTGGTAGAATTCAGTTATAACAATTACTTAACTCCTTTCCATCCCTAAATCAAATGGTTTGCTTTGATGTACTGTTAATGAACATAAATCTAAGCCATCAGAATCCACTTGTTAAGGAAGCTGAAATACGTGCATGCGATCCAATTTGGAGGGTTTGAGTTATCAGTACTTTGCCTCTTCACATGCATTGTAGTGGTATCAGCTGGGACAGTAGGGCAAGCCGTCCTCCCATGACTTCTCTATGCTAGGGAAAAATCAGTCCTTTTTAAAATACACTAACTACATTAAAGTTTTTCATCTTTCCTTAGAAAAGAGATGGTTAAACTTGAAGCCAATGTGTATTTCAGAAAAAGACGTATGAACAGCATTGACACATACCCTTAAAATATGGGAATGTCTTCCTGTAAAATGAAAACCAAAAAACAATGACATCCTATTGGCTATGAGAGTACTTCCAATTAAGAAAATCTGATTTTAAATTTCTTTATAGAGTATTTAGAATTACTTTTGATCTTTAAAATGATCATTTGTCTAAGATTTCCAGAGTTATTCTTCATTCCCATCAAATCTGCCAAGCTGCCAGCTTCACAGGCACCATCTCTGCCTTCCCACCTGTGACAACGGGCAACCTTGGGGCTCCTGTCTGCCAGATCCCTGTCTCTCACCTCCTTAAAGTCTCCAACAATGTGTCCCCAAAACAAACCAACTCCCTGCTCATCATTTCTGTCAGCAAACATTCTCTCCTATTCTGTTAAAGACCCTTCCTGGAGCCCAGTGCTCCCTTCAACCACCACCCATTTCTCTGCTGCTCTTTGCAAACAGCTCCTCAGAATAGCTACCTGTCTACTATTTTATAGCTCAGGAACCTACTCAAGTCCAGAAAGTTGAAGTCATTTGTCTGCACAGTAATTAAGCACAAAAAAACACGAAGAGCAGATACAGGGCCGGGTGTGGTGGCTAATGCCTATAATCCCAGCACTTTGGGACGCTGAGGCAGACGGATGACTTGAGGTCAGGAGTTCGAGACCAGCTTGGCCAACAAGGCGAAACCCCGTCTCTACTAAAAATATAAAAATTAGCCTGGCATGGTGGTGCACGCCTATAGTTCCAGCTACTCAGGAGGCTGAGGCAGAAGAATCACTTGAACCCAAGAGACAGAGGTTGCAGTGAGCCAAGATTGTGCCACTGCACTCCAGCCTGGTGACAGAGCAAGACTCTGTCAAAAAAAAAAAAAAAAAAAGAGAGAGCAGACGCAGGTCATAAATTTTAGTCTCTGATAACACTAACTGATATCGTTTTTCCTTTTAGTAGGAACAGTAGAGAAACCCACAATCTCTAAATAAAGCCATTTGCAAACACTCATATTTAGAGAAAAATTTATAGGGTACAAAGTATTTTCATGTGCCTTATCTCATTGGATTTTTGTAACATCTCTGCAAATTGTGTAAGTTGTTAAATCTCCATCTTATCTTAATGAGAAAACTAAGGCCTAGACATGCTGGCTAAGGGGACACAGCAGAGAGGCTGCAGTGAGGCTGCCTTCATATAAAGCCTACACACTAGCTGTTATGTGCGTGAACTCTGGCAAGTAGCTCAATCTCTTTCTGCTTTGGTTTCACATGTGTAAATGTGCACCTCCCTGGAATGTTGAGATGTTTAAATAAGTTCATGCAGAAAGCTTGGAACCAGTGATTCACTCATAATAAGTTTTAAGGACAGTATTAGCATTAAGTGCCCACTGAGGGACAGGCACTCTACTAGTCTTATAAATAAAATGCTGCAACTCAACCATGCAGGTAATTCAGCCCTGTCTAATTCTAATTTTAGCTAAAAACTCAGATAACATATGACATCAAGTCATTAATATTTCAAATAGGCCAGGCGCAGTGGCTCACGCCTGTAATCCCAGCACTTTGGAAGGCCGAGGCGGGTAGATCACTAAAGGTCAGGAGTTCAAAACCAGCCTGACCAACATGGTAAAACCCCATCTCTACTAAAAATACAAAAATTAGCCAGTCCTGGTGGTGGGCCCCTGTAATCCCAGCTACTCGGGAGGCTGAGGCGAAAGAATTGCTTGAACCCAAGAGGTGGAGGTTGCAGTGAGCCGAGATGGCGCTACTGCACTCCAGCCTGGCGACAGAGCAAGACTCTGTCTCAAAACAAACAAAGAAACAAACAAAAAACAAAAACATTACATGTATTTGAAACAAAACGACTCAGTAAAAATACTGAAATATATTCTGCATTCTATGAATTACCTGTTTTAAGAAAAACTGTTGAATTCCTAGGAGTGGTTTTCTGATTTAATTAAACTTACTTACCTTTTTTGATACTCCCAGCTTCAATGTAAGGGGTAAGAAATAATGGCTGTCCTCCATCTCCCTTAGGTGGCATAGAAACACTTCTGTATAGGGAGCCAAACAGCCCATCACAGGGGCGAGGCGGCAATAGGACCAGCAAAACAATCACCTTCCACATAGCACCAACCATCTCTCCAGGTCTAGGATAAACACAGCATTCCACAAATGAATTAAAAGAGTAAATATTTACCTGGCCCTTTTACATGCAATAAATTCATTTATTCACTTAAATTATTATGTGTAGACTCTTTGGAAGCACCTTGGATAGCACCATAAATAAGTACACTCAATCCCTGCTCACCCTTAAATTCATAGGTTAATGGGAGATTCTTCAAGGGATTTACAATGTAATTTTTAAACTATGTTTTTTTTTGTTTGTTTGTTTTTTTTTAAACAGAGTCTTGCTTGTTGCCCAAACTAGAATGCAGTAGCACAATCACGGCTGACTGCAGCCTTGACCTCCTGGGCTCAAGCAATCCTCCCACCTCAGCCTCCCCCAAAGTGCTGGGATTATAGGTGTGAATCACTGTCATTTTAAAAAATTCAGTATGGAAAGCAAATTCAATGGAGGATTAGATAAAGCCTCAGGACCACAAGAACTCTATGAAAGACCATAAAGGAGTGGTAGAAACCATTATGCTGCCACAGAAGGGCAGAGGATTGAGAACACATTTCAGGCCAAGAGATCATAGAGAGGCCTTACCAAAGTCAGATGTGGATAAAAGATGAATGTTTCTCAGAGAGGTGGAAGAAATGGGAAAGGCATCACAGGTGGGTGGAAAGAGCTTAAGCAAAGGTGAGACCTCAGGCATGCATGCACACTTTGCCAGGCAACTTCAAAGAAGCAATGCATTTCTAATTATGTCCTCTATCTCTTATAACCCCCAGTTTGTATCAAAGAACAGCAGCAACAACAACAAAAAACAGAAAGGAAGGGTCCTACAACTCTCCTTAGGACTCTCCCCTTATTGTTGCTGGTAAGTAAATTCAAGACATTAGGCCCCAAACTATTAGCACAAAGCCTTCCAAACATCTTCAAATCTATGTTTGCTTATTTATCTGGATTCATCCGGCATGATAATGACCGTATAAAATTGTATAATTATTTACATATACATCAATATGTGAGTTACATTTATAGTGGGCTTTCCCATGTATTTGTAGCTGATTTAAATCTCCTAATTTCACCAGTGTTAAAGAAAAAATAACTGAGAGATATTTGTAAAAGCGTGGAGACAAAGACTTTATCAGGATAAAGAGAGGCATAGGGACCTTGCAGTCAACAGGATCTTGCATCAAGGAAGAGAGATTGGGCTAAACTCCAAACACAGCATGGGCCAGTGGGAATTTATAGCCAAGGAACACTGTGGGCGTCAGTGGATGAAAAATTATTCAAAGGAAGCACTGGGGTAAGGTGGATGTCACTAAACTGATCTAACAGGATTCTTGCTGAAGACGGGCCAGGGAGATCAGACAGGATGAGAAACCTGGTCAGACACTGAGGCAATCAGATGTTGGTCTTGGTGGTTCTTCATAAAACAACTTAGCAGTGTCCTTTGCTAAAACCGATTATTACAAGGAAGTACACAAATGGACCAAGCAGAAGATTCAGAAGCCTAACTAAAATTTGGCCAAGGAAAAACTCCTTGATACTAGGAAAGCGAGGATTATTGTCAACAAATTCAGGTAAGGAAACCTTGAATCAACAGAGTGTCTCATGCAAAGACATGAAGGTAGAGAAACCAGGACTTGACCGCACTCAAGGCCAGGACTAGGGAGAAGCGAGGGAGGAGCAGATGCAGGGCCAGATCTCGGCTTCATCTAAAATGCCGACCATTTTTATCATTGTTAACTTTTCTCTGTATTACAGTTTTTTAACTATTACAATTCTTTTGATGTTGATGGTTTTTTTTTTTTTTTGACACTAAGTTTTACACCTGAGGCAGTTCCTCTCTTGTCTCACCCTAATCCTGACCTTACTTAGTAGGAAATTAGAACAAGCACACCAGGGCCATTACATGACTCTGTACTCCTGCTATTTAAGCATGAAAAATTACTCATGTTCTTAGCTGTAAATTCTAAATAAAATACATGAAATGAGTTAGTATTCCACACACTCACATTTCTGGATGCAAAAAGAGATATGCAATTATGCAAATACAATGCCTGCTTTTGTTCAGTGCTTTAAAATGCCAAGCCATTAGAACATCTTAAAAATACAAAATGTGTAAAAATCTTTTAACCACATGCTTATTACAACCCAATTTGGCATAACATAAAAATATTGGTTGTAGCAAATTTTTAAAGCTTTTCAGGCACATTTCCCCAATAAGATAAAGGTTTATAATTATAATGTGATTGAATATATAACCCTTGTCATGTCTCTCAGTTAACTTAATAGAATTCCCCACACTTTATGTAAACAAGGCCAACCAAATCCAGTATGGACCTAAAAATGCTTTTGCCTGTTATTGACTATAATAAAGAGCAAAATAAATTTAGGAACTGAAATTAGGTTCCCAAGAAGCTCCAGGATAATGACCTCTCTGGCTCTGTTAAAACATTTTTTTTAAATTATGTGAACTTGTTTATATTGATGCTTTTATAGCATAGCTACTTTCAAAGAATGCCTGAAATAAACAAATAAACAATCTTACTCTCTAAGTGGTTCAGAAAAAAAAAAATATATATGTACATATACATATATATATGTATATATATATACATATACATATTGTTCCATTATTTTTATATATATACATATTCTTCCATTTTTTTAAATAGTGCATATATATATGTATATACATATACATATAAATACATATATATGTATATGTATACATATATACATATATATGTATATATATATATGCACTATTTAAAAAAAATAATGGAAGAAGCTCTTCGAGTAAGAGATTTTTTTCCTGGGGACAGAAACAAGAAATGAACCATGCCATCCAGTTTCTCAATCTTCCTGCTGCCAATCCCTAGCCCCCTTTAATGGAAGCCATTAATATTTAAATAGCCAGGGTAGTTACAGCACTTCCCTTGTAAGCAGATGTTATCTCAAAGATATTAAAAAAGGAAAGAGGTAAAACTGGTCCTGTTTTAATTACTATAAATCTAATACATAAAAGTAAGAATGGGGTCAACTTAGATCTCATTAACATTTAATCAAATAACTATTTGAGTCATGGTTTCCCATGTAGGTGAATTAAAGCACGGACATACTTCATTTCAGTTTTCATTCAAAAGCCAGAATTCCTCAACTGTGCTTAGCTGTTATCTCTCCTTATGAGAATGAAAGCTAGCATCATAAATGGAGAGGTGGGTTTTAACACCCTCTCATATGTTTTTGCCTACCCTACATTAGCATGAATCTTTTTGTTTATTGAACATATATTGAGCAATTTCTAAACCAGCAAACCTTGTACTAGACAGAGGATATCTCCCACAGAAAGTTAAAAAAGAAAACTTAACCCTACACTTTGTCATACCTACTTGAAATCATATCAAAACATTGGTGCTATTTCCAGTTCAAACATATCATATTGAAGAATTCAAATAAAATGTTCTTCTTAATGTTTAGGAACAGAATAAAATCTAGGTGAACACAAAGCAACATTGACAGAATCAAAGAACCTAAAGGTCAAAAGTCTGTAATTTGCTAAAATTGTCTTACTAAACCTTAAAGTTGGAAATCATGTGTCCAATGTATAATTTTTGACATGAAACAAAGCTATTTATCCACAGTGCTCTGTAGAATAATTAAAACTGTCAAATAAAATTTCCAACAATAAGACATCAGATAAGTTACTATATACCAAAAAGATAAATTATATATACAGCAATTAAAATGATTCTATTAAGAATGTTTTTAAAAATGTGATAAAATGTTATTAGGTAAAGAAAACCAGGATATTAGATTGGATATATGGCATTTTTTCCTTATTAAGTACTTAATTTCTAAATTTTCTATGAAAATCTTATACTCAGAAAAAAATAATTTAGGATTTTGTTTTAAAAAACAAAGTGAAGCCACTGCTAGACATGATAAAAAAAAAAAGTGCATTTTCCTTATTCCTTATTACTATCTGGTTATGATCTCTTCCGTTTCCTAGGAATAAGGTTCTATTCGTACTTCTAGAATAGCTTCTTCTTTCCGTAACATTCTGTTAAGATGTGTCCAGATCTCCTAAAGCCACAGAATCCCAGAGACTCAAAGTAAATTTTCTCTTTGGTAAATCAGAAGGCTCTGCATAAATGTGAGATAATATTGTTTATCTGCATTTCATTCTTCCTGGTGTACAGTTGATAATGAGAGTGCATATAGTTGGTACTAAGCAAATGTTATTGAATTGATGAATCTAAGTAATGAACCGTGATATTTTAGACCTACAAGATATTAAATGTTCATGTGGTCCAATTCCTTCATCTTCAGACTAGAAAACTTTAACCAGGAAGTAATTGACTTGATCAAGATGACAAGGCCAAGACTCAAAGCCAGAATTTACTTATGCCTCTAAATCTCATCTGCTTTCTGTTAAAACACATGCTCTGAATGAAGAGACCCCTGCAAACAGGCTTTGTGTGAGCTACATCGCTGTTTATTCACCCGGGTATGGGCAGGCCAAGTCTGAAAAAAGAGTCAGTTGTGGGGAGTTGGATAGAAGTTGGTTTTGTAGGTTTGGGATAGACAGTGGAAAATTACAGAAGCTACAGTTTAGGGTGGTTTTTCCAAGCTGGGAGGAGGTTGTAGGGTCTGGAGTCATGAGGTTGACCAAGGGCAGTTACAAAGTCCAATTGCCTTATCAGTTGAGGTGGGAATAAGGAACAATAGAAGAAAGCCTCAATTTAATTAGGCACTGAAGGGGTTGATCATTCTTCCTCTTCCCCTTTTCGTGGTCTTCCAGTTACTTCAGGCTTTCCAGTTCCAGGAACTCATCTGGAGTGTCTGTGCAGGTCACAGAGGTGACCATGGTGTCCACAGCATGGTCAGCCTAAAAGACCCTACACTTTCCACACTTACCATTTGTTTTTGTTTTTGTTTTTGAGACAGAGTCTAGCTCTGTCGCCCAGGCTGAAGTGCAGCAGTGTGATCTCAGCTCACTGCAACCTCTGCCTCCTGGATTCAAGTGATTCTCTTGCCTCCACCCCTGAGTAGCTGGGATTACAGGCACCCACCACCACATTCAGCTATTTTTTGTATTTTTAGTAGAGACTGGGTTTCACTACATTGGCCAGGTTGGTCTCAAACTCCTGACCTCAGGTGATCCTCCCACCTAGGCCTCCCAAAGTACTGGGATTACAGGCATGAACCACAATGCCTGGCCCACTCTCCTACCTTTGTTCTAGATATATTCAAATATTCTGACTCATACTATCTCAGTAGATAATAACAGCCTGTAATAGTCCTAAATCCCTTTCATAGATTGTTAGAAGATGCAGTAAATAAACAAATGAATAAACAGAAACATTGATAAGTAAATCTGTCTAGGGAAGTTTGGTTTTTAGAAACAGCTCTGTAATAATCCAGGTCCTGCCGTGACTCATCAGGGGACTTTGTGTAAGACAGCAACTTGTCTAGGTCCCGCTTGATATGCTAGAGCCAGAACAGGAGAACTGATGGTTGAATTTTCAGGAATGTTGAGAGTCAGTTGTTGCATAGAGCCACTGTTAAACTATTATAACTTACTGAAGAAATTACATTTTAAAACTTATGTTTAAAGCTCTCACAACTTATTTCCTGATGATTTTTCTACAGTTTACTATTATCTGTGATCTAGAGTTCTGTTTCTTGTATCTGTCTGTTAGACAGATTATACACAGGATGGTTTGCTTCTGGGCATCTTTTTCCTATTACATGTTAAGTAATCTTGTTGGTAGCTTGAAATCAACTATGGTAGGAGTGTTTATACCACAGTAACCAGCAAACACCACAAATCAGGGACCCAATGTTAAACATTTACCTGCACACACTGGCCTCATCTTCATTATCGGTAAAATGAGCTAGATCCTCTTTTCCATTAGCTCACACTCCAATTCCAATCGACCTGACCAGCAGAAGAGACAAAAAGGGAAAATTCTGGCCAGGTCTCCCCTATATGATCTACCAGTAACATCAGATTTGCAAGACCTCAAGAAAAGAAACCTGAAAATGCCTCTGGAGGTATGTGTCTTGCCAATGAAAAAAGAATCAAAAACAAAACCTGCAGAATGAGGACAAAGAAACAAAGAGCAGGTATTTGAACCATACTTATGTTCTCCCCTTCACTCCTTTCCACTTCCCCACTTTACACTATCAATTACTCCAATCAAAGAATACATGTCTTTCATATAATAACCATGTAGCTGCAATTAAGTTATTGCCAGGAGCATTGGCTCGTGCCTGTAATCCCGGCACTTTGGAAGGCCGAGGTGGGAGGATCACCTGAGCCCAGGAGTTTATTTAAGAGACAAAGTCTCACTATGTTGACATCCTGGACAACACTCTTGAAGTATTCTTTTCCCAGGAAGGACACACTCGTGACAGGCAAGGTAAAGGGCAACCTTTTGCTGAAGTGGCACTGAGGCACGCCTGTCTCCTTTTCACAGGCCCCTCTCTGGCATCAGACAGTGGTGTCTAATCTCTCTAATAAATTAGTTATCCTTATCTCTGCCATCATAGCCTTGGATATGCAGGAAAAGGAAACTAGAGGTACATGGCAGGTAGAGAATGAGAAATCAGGAAGAGGAGAAAATAATATAATCAGACACCATAGTCTGGAGCTTTACCTTGAAATCCCACTCCAACTAGAAGGGAAATTTAAGTGGGCATGTGGTGGAAAGTAGAATGTAGACATTATCCCCAAATGTTTTTCAACAGTTTTGAAACAGAAGGGTCATGCCTGTGATTAAAGGCACCATCGTGATCATGATACCAGTTAATGGCTACCAAATACTGAACGCTTACTATGTACAAGAAACTATGCTGATTCTTTGTTTTTATTTCTAACCAGGTAAGTAAGGGTTAGAAATAACCTTACCTTGTCATCTTATTTTATAGATGAGATACTGATTCTGAGAATTTAAGTGACTTGCCCAGGTTCGCAGTTAGCAAGCGGTAAAGCAAGGAACTGAGGTGTCAGGGCTCAGAACGTGATACCCCAAAATAACAACACCTTGGCATAGCATTTTAAACTGCAGGATATTGACAGAACAGCAAAAGCAGGAAGGCTGCTCTCTGACCTTTTCCCACCTTTTTCTCCCGAGAGCTGGCCACGAAAGAATTCTCTGCCCTACTTCCCCTGAAAGTAGGTCATAAGACCCTCATTCCAGAAGGGTCCTGCCCTATACCCAGAGGGAAGCAATGTCACACTGAGGCTGAAAAGAATCTGAACCAACAGGCCTTGATGCGTTCCCCAATTCATTACCATTAGATGACACCCTTTGTCCTCCAATCACACCTCTGCACAATGTCCATAAAGACACAGTTTTCCTGGGTCTGTGGGGCTTTGTATTCTGAAGGTTTCTGTGTCACTGAAAACTTATAGTAAATACAACTTTTATACTTTTTTCATTTAATCTGTTTTTCTTTTTCTTTTTATTTGTTACAGGGGTCTCAGCCGTGAACCTTGTGATGGATGAGGAAAAGATTCTTTTTTTCCCCTTACAGTTTCTGCCAGGCAACATGGGGTGGCTGAGATACCCTACTAGCTCCAGAACCTGCAGATGAGATTCTGGGACAACTAACAGAAAAACAACAAAGGTTAAGATTTTTTTTGCTTTTTTTTTTTTGTTTTCTTACCAAAATCAGCTCTCTCAGATCTCTTCTTCTAGTTAGGAATTTCCTTTCCAAATTCAGATTAACACAAGAAAATCATTGTTTAAATTGTGACTTGCATGTAAATCTGATTTGGGGGACCCATTAGTTATTGATCCTTTCCTTCCCAGGGACAGCTATCTCTTTCGTGTTTCTTTTGTTTCCTGAGAGCTTGGCTTCATGACTGGTGACAAAACTCTCTCTAGGCCAAGCATGTTGGCTCATGCCTTGTAATCCCAGCACTTTGGGAGGCCGAGGCAGGCAGATCACTTGAGGTCAAGAGTTCAAGACCAGCCTGGCCACCATGGTGAAACCCCATCTCTACTAAAAATACAAAAATTAGCCAGGCATGGTGGCGCACATCTGTAATCCCAGCTACTCATGAGGTAGAGGCATGAGAATCACTTGAACCCAGGTGGCGGAGGTTGCATGAGCTGAGATTGTACCACTGCACTCCAGCCTGGGTGACAGAGACTGTGTCTCAAAAAAAAAAAAAGTAATAAATAAAAATAATTTTAAAAACAAACAAAAAAACTTTCTCTGGTCTCTGCTAGATGAGGTGCAAGTGTTTCAGCAAACAATAAGTAGGAAGCACATCTCTGGGTCGATGATCTGAGATGAGAGGGAGCCAGGCTTAAGCAAACAGTACAAAGGCCCTGAGGTACAGGCAGGTGCTTACTGTGGGTTATGCGCACAGTCAATCGGGGAGGGGATGGTACACAGTGAGGCTGGGGAGATGGATATGGCAGAGCAAGGAGAGTCTTATCTTCCTTCATCGGTGTTAGGACTTTATTCTAATGATAATGAGAGACCATCGGAGGGTTCTGAGTAAGGGAGGAATATCAACTGTTTTACTGTGACATGATTGCCCTGGTTGCTATCTAACAAGTAGACATAAGGGGAATCAGGATGGAACCAGGATACCTAATAAGAAGCCGAGGTTATAATTCAGGAGAGATGACAAAGTCTGAGGTCATGGAGTAGCAGGGGAGGTAATGAGAAATGGTCGGCTACATTTTGAAGGCAGATCTATGAGTATTTGCTCATAGACCAGATAAAATGGCTGAGGGAAAGAAAAGAAGTGCCAAGACAGCACCTGTTTTCTGCCCAGAGTGACTGCATGGATTCATATGCGCTGAGTTGAAGATATTTTGAAGTCCTAACTCCAAGCACCTTATTTGAAAATAGCATCTTTGCAAATGTAGTAAAGTTGATGCAAAAGTAATTGCAGTTTTTGCCATTACTTTTAATTAAAAGTAATTTTGAACCAACCTAAATAATTAGCTACAGTGAGATTATAGTGGAGTTAGAGTAGGGCAGGGCTTTCATTCACTATGACTCCAGTCCTTATAATAAGAGAAGGGAACTATAGAGGAGAATGCCATGTGACAACAGAGGCAGACACTAAGGGACTTATCTACAAGCCAAGAAGTGCCAGGCAAACACCAACAGCTAGAAGTGGCAGGGAAGATCCTAGCCTACAAGTTTCAGAGGGAGCACGGCCTTGATGAACACATTAATGTTGGACTCTAGCATTCAGAACTATGAAACAATAAATTTCTGCTTCAAGTCACCCAAATGGTGGTATTTTGTTACAGCATCCCTAGGAAACTAATACATGAATAGTGCGGCCATTACTAGAGATTGGGAAGACCTATGGAAGGAGTTGGGATGGAGGGCGTGAAGGCACAAAACCCCAAGAGATCTACTTTAAGTTGTCCAGTAGGCATCTAGGTGAGAATTCTGACTGGCTGACACTAAACTGGAAAAGGGAAGCAAAACTGATTTCTTACATTGAATACGTCTGGCATTACTGCAAGCCAGGATTTCCCACAGGGTCCTTTATGGAATACCAATTCTGTAACACATTAACAGATTTTATAAGGAAAAACATTTGGGAACGTCTGGGCTAAATACAATTAAATGGGCTCCCTTGTTAAATAGTGTTACAGTCAAGAAAACCTGTGCTGTCTGTCAGTGGCACTATGTTTTCTTAACTGTGACACTATTCTTAGACAAGCTCTAAGACCAGAGCTTTATGTAAGACATATTCATATGAGTAAACTCAGTTCCAGGTTAAATAATTTTATCATGCCCCCTCAGCTGTTAAGTAGCAAAGCTGGAATTTGAAGTCTTATCTAGGGGATGCCAAAGTCCAGGTACTTTCCATTAACTGCTATATAAATGACAGAATGTAACAAAAATCTGCCTCAATGTAACTGTTGATAAAAGCAGAATTCTGAAGAAACTGGATTGTTTTATCTTACCATTTGCAGGATTTATACATACTGAAATTGCAAGTGATTCAAAGGTCTATTTATCTGTAAATAAGTAAAAAAATCACAGGTCCACAGACTGCTTCATAATGGATTTCTAGTTTACTTCTTTCCATTTTGCAAATTACTTTTGGAGGGTTAAGTGAAGCTCTCTACTCTTTAGGGCATTAAAATCTCATGGCAAAGTCAGTGTCTTCAACTAGGAAATTTGTGTTAGTTTTGCCCAAGTCAGTGTGGCCCTTTTCTTTTCAGAATTGCCTCCTTTTGATTGCCTACTATAATTAAAATTTTCAAATAAAAACATCAGGATACACAGTGTGGCAAATACAAGGCTAAGATTGGGAACAATGAATGAGAACATTTTATATGGGGATAATTCTAGTAAATTCAGCAATGTCATCAATTTAACCACCACGCCCTGAAGTGACAAGAAACTTCCCCCTGCTTCTGAGAGAGAGACTACTATTTGTAGCAGTAACCACTCTGTAGTACCTGCTTCCAGTATTCTGGTACATTTCTCAGCAACCTTCCATACATTGTCTCATTCGAGCTTCACCTCCACTCTTTTTTTTTTTTTTTTTTTTTTTCTCGAGACAGGGCCTCACTCTGTCTCCCAGGTTGGGGTGCAGTGGCACAATTTTGGCTCACTGAAATTTCTGTCTCCTGGGCCTAAGTGATTCTCCCACCTCATCCTCCAAAGTAGCTGGGACCACCGGTGCATGCCACCACACCAAGCTAAGTTTTATACTTGTTGTAGAGATGGGATTTCACCATATTGGCCAGGCTGGTCTCGAGCGCCTGAGCTCAAGCAATTTGCCTGCCTCAGTCTCCCAAAGCACTGGGATGACACGCATGAGCCACTGCACCTCAGCCTACCTGCACTCTTAAAAGGAGTTAGTGCAACACTTCAATAGAGGCCCATGCTGACTGGGCCACTTTGCAAGCAATAACACTCCAGGCAGCAGCTGAGCTGGAACAGACTGCAAGTTGACTGAACCACCAACTCATTCACTGAATATATCCTTAGCTCATACAATGAATAAAACAGACAGCATCTGCCTTCACGAACTGATGAATAGAGACAGGCAAGAGCTTTTAAGAAAATCAAAGCTGGATAGACAAAATAGAGAGGAAGGGGTCAAGGAGTGGTATTATTTGAGATAGGTGGTCAGGGAAGGCCCCCCTGAATAGGTGACATTTCAGCAGATCCAAGGGCATCAGACAGTGTCTAGGAAGAAGAGAGTTCCTGGCAGAACAGTGACTGCAAAGGCCATTAACAGCAGACAATGCAGATGGCAGCCAGTGTGGCTGGGGGCCAGTGAGCAATGGTCAGAGTGGTTTGAAGGGGGATTAGGTATATGCTGGTGCTGGGTATTGAAAGCCAACCTGTTTTAGGGCCTTGCTTTTTCTCAGCTCTGGATACCTCTCTCAATGTCCAGCAAGTCCAACAGTGTAATACTGCTGGCCCCTTGCGCTGCCTTCTTCCTCCATAGGGGTAGGGTCTCAGGCAGAAAGGTTCACCTGATGGGTACTGTCAGAAACACAAGCTTGGAATTGCAAAGATGAGCATTTGAACAAAGCATTTCTCAGCAAGGTAAACGTACTTCTGTAGAAGGGTGCTACTTGCACTTTTAGCTGCTGCAAGAGCACATTGAACAAAGGAGTGAAGGGGTTTTTTTTTTTATCCCTAATGCAGTCTCTACTTCTGTGTCTTTCCCTCATTGGCTGGGGTTAGACCACACAATGTAAACTGATCCTGGCTGGCAAAGACTTAAACTTTTGTAAATAAGGTGAGTGCATGATAGAAGCAACAGCAGAAGGGGTTTGTTAATAGCAGATGACTAGGAGGCTAATGCTTTGAAGAGGAATTTAAGGGATTTAACTGCTCTAACAGTACATTTGGGTAAAGTGGTCATGTTGAGCTCACCTCACTCCCCATTCCCCCATGGAGTGGTGCTTTTCTCTCTCCACCCTGTGTGGACCTGAGGATTGCTGAGCAAGTCTGCTCAACTTGGGCATCAGTCCTAGGAAGCCCATTTAAATGCCCAAAAGGAAAAGCACCATTCTAGCTCAGCCTCCCTTGTTAATCAAGCTGATGTTTTGCTGTCCTCCTACCTTGCTCTTCTGTCGTATTTCTCAATTTCTTCAGAACTCAAAGAGACAAAGTGCTGTGTTTTTGGCTCCCTCAGAGACTACAGAAATGGAATTTAGGTTTTATTCTAGTGTAACCCCTACACTCCACTATCTCTATATTCTTGCAAACATTTAATCACATATATAATTGAAGAAAGGTATGGTTAAAAATATCAGCTTCATCAGTCATATCCAGAATTTAAAGCCCCATACAGTGTGGCTTGCTCACACCAACCCTGAAAAGAGTGGAGCATGAGAAATGATCTCTCAAACCAAACCAGCCAAAATGTCTTCACACAGCTAATCCAAAGGCAAGGAAGTCACTGCATTCCCTCATTAGGTATTTCAAAATCCATTGCCTATAGCATCCAAGGTAGAGGCAACAGAAAGAGCCCATTGACCAGTTCATCTGCTTCAGAAACCACGGAACACCCTCTATTATTGCTCTGTCAGCAGTTTCCGAAAGCAAAAAAAACCCGTTTTCATTCTCTTAATGCATTCTGACTTCTGTGCATATCATCTTGCTAAAATTATTAATAACCTCCCTATTTCTAAATTCAAAAGAAAAAATTATCTTTATTGACCTTTCTGACACGCTGACATTGCCCCTTTGGTAAATTTATTGATATTTCCTTGCCTTCTGTAATTTGTGTTTTCATGGATCTTCTACAATTTTTCTAGGATTCTATCCTTGGTTCATAGCTTATCACACTTCCACACATTAAAGCGTAGTCTCATCACTTTAACCAGCATTTTCTGTGGACACCACTCAAAATGAGAATGCCTCTCAAAAGTTTCTGCCTCATCTATCCAACTGCCTGCCTAACAGTTTTACCAGATGCCCCATGGGTATATGAAACTCAACATGTCAAAATGGTATTTAATTCTTCTGCTGAAACATGGTGAATTGGACACATTCGTTTATTCCTGTCCCCTCATGAAACCTCTCTAAAATGAGAAAAGACTAAGTTATAAATGCCAACACCCAAGAAAATAGGAGAGACAACAGTAAATGGGGCAGATCAAAGAGAGTAGAACATGAGAAATGATTTCTCAAACCAAACCAGCCAAAATGACTTCACACAAATCCAAAGGCAAGGAAGTCACTGCATTCCTTCATTAGGTATTTCAAAATCCATTGCATATATAGTATCCAAGGTGGAAACAAAGAAAAAGCCCACCAACTGGTTCTTCTGCTTCATAAGCTACTGAACACCCTCTATTGTTGCTCTGTCAGCAGTTTCTGAAAGCAAAAGCATGCTTAGATGGAAAGTGAACAGATAGTTTGCAGAGAACGAAAGCAGAACGTAACTCAGAAATAAGCTAATTCAACACCAACAACTACAGAAAGTGTCAAAATGTTAAGTACTGGATGCTGTAGAAGGCAAAAGTGAAATATGGGGCTGAAAATGGAGGAATTGATCTCAGTCTATAACAGCATTTAGAGCCTCAAGTGTCCCCCTGCCCCCACCACCAATCTAAAAGAAGAGGTGAGAGACTTATTCTGTAGGAAATTCATTTGGACATTTTCAGCAGGGATGCTCTAAACTTGGGAATATAAGAAAAAGTGAAAGTTGGGTGAGCGATACCCTACTGAAAACTCAGAAAGTACTTGGGAATATAAGAAAAAGTGAAAGTTGGGTGAGCGATACCCTACTGAAAACTCAGAAAGTCTACACGCTGACAGACCCCAGCCCCTTGAACACTCAGCAGTAAGAACGTTGGCAGTAAGGACTCTATGCCTTCACTCTTCAGCCTCTGCAGGAAACTGAAGGATTCTTCTTTGCAGTAACTGCATTCTCTTAGAGAAAGAGCCTACACATACTGACATGTAGGATTCTCTAACGAAGTGTGTTAGATCCACCCATCAACTGCAGGGAGCCAGTTAACTGCTGAGAAATCCCTTCAACACAATGCAGTGTCCAACCAGCAATTTAGTTTCCCACACTTAATATGTAAATGGATATCAAGGAACCAATGGACATTTGAGGAAAGCCTCCAACTTGGTAGAAAATACAAAACAAACTGCACGAAAAAAAACTCACAAGAAATAGCAATGTATGAAGCAGAATAACTCCCCCAAAAAACAAAATGTCTTTAAGGAGATAAGAGAAGATACTGCATTCATTAAAGAACAGAATAAAAAACAAGAACATGCTTCTGAAAATTAAAAATAGTAGAAATTTTAAGATTTGATAAAAAGACAGTGTAATGAAGTCATAGAAATCTGACAGAAAATTGAAAGGTAATAGAACTTTTAAAAATATAAAGAAAAAACACAAGAAAATTAGAAGATTGTGGTTTCAAAGATCATATCTGACTAATGGGAGTTCCAGAAAATGATGGCAGATAAAATTCAGGGGAGATCGTGTGGCTCATGCCTGTAATCCCAGAACTCTGGGAGAGCAAGGCAACAGGATAGCTTGAGCCCAAGAGTTTGAGTCCAGCCTGGGCAACAGAATGAAATTTCATTTCTACAAAAAATGTTTAAAACATTAGCCAGGCATGGTGGCATACACCTGTGATCCCAGCTACTTGGGAGGCTGAAGTGAGAGGATCACTTGGGCCCCAGGAGGTCAAGACTCCAGTGAGCCATGATTGCACCACTCCACTCCAGCCTAGATGACAGAAAGAGACCTTGTCTAAAAAATATATTCAGGGTAAGAAGTTATCAAGGAAGCAGTACAAAAACATTTGCAGAGGTATAGATATGATTTTTCAGATTTAAAGGAGCCATCAAGTTCCCAGATCAAAAAGTGAAAAAATGAAGAACATATTTCAGAAATAAAGTGACTATTATAAACTTTCCAGAGAGAAAAAAAGAGAATGATATCACATAAAAATAATCAAGAACCAAAATGGTATTACACTTTTCAACAGCAGCACCTAGCAGTAGCTAAAAGATACTGGGAAAAAATCCTTTCAAAATTCTGAGAAAAATCATTTTTAAACTAGAATTGTTTACACAGCCCAAATACCAATCATAATTATTCAGAAATATATGATTTATTTATTATTAAGATATAGGGTCTCATTCTGTCACCCAGGCTACAGTGGCAGTACAACCGTGCAGTCACCGCTCACTTCAGCTTCTAGCTTGTGGGCTCAAGTGATCCTCCTGCCATAGCCTCCCCAAATGCTGCTATTACAGGTGTGAGCTACCACAACCAGTTATATTTTGACTTTGATTTTTTAAATTTTTTCACCTCATATGCAGCTTGGGAACCAGCCAGATTTTTATTTAATGTTCCTCATATACCACTTCTCAGAAAGCTACTGGAAAATGTGGTCTACCAAAACAAGGATGAAAACCAAGAAAGAGGAAGACATGGGAGCCCAGTAACAGGGGAACTAGGACTGAAGAAGGGAAGTGAAATCATAGATTAACAGCTAGATCTAAAGAGCTAACAGTGCTTATTGGAGCAGTAAGACAGACGGATCCACATGAAATGTCCTCAAGGAAGAAATTTATCTATAATTGACTACTGCACGAGCTTTTGTAAAAAATCCTATCATTACGGATATTACAGTTCTGTCAGCAAGTTTGGACAGAAGTTATAATAGTGATAGGGAAAACAGAACAATCCAAAGAGGCAATTTTTAATTCAATGAAGAAAATAAAACTATACAAGATATGGATTGCAATTACAGTATACTACTTGGCTCAGCAGTGAGCAATATTTACATAATAAGGTAAACCTTAGATATTGATTTAGCAAAAAAGAAAATTGTATCACCATTGGACAGGATGAAGAGTAGGAGAGTGACGAGATAAGGTATGTAAAAGTGGTCAAATCTCACCTTGATAAGTCAGTCAATAGAAAATATCTCAAATAAAAAGTGTGACTCTAAACCAATAATCAAGAAATAGATTAAGCAGATTACTTGGAAATTTGGAATTAAAGGCTAGAACAAACAGGTAAAAGTATGAGAGAAGGTCTCGGAGATAAGACAAGGATGGGGGGGTTGGAGAAGACGACTAAAATTTTATATCATGAGAATTATAACATTACTTTTATTATATTAACAAAAATCCAAAGTAGTTCAGCAGAACTTGGAAACTAAACTTATCTCCTTCCCTAAACTTGTCCTTACTTCCCTATTTTTTGTCTTGGTTGGAAATACTCCCATAAACTCAAGTACTAAAGCCAGAAATCCAAAATGTCTTCTTGATTTATCCATTTTTCTCTGGCCCTGCATTCCCACAGCCAATCAATCACCAATTGGATCTCCTAGACCTTTTTCAAAACCACCTTCTCCTCTCTAGACCTGCTCTCAGGGCTAATCCAGTTCCTTATTGTCACTTGCCCGGACTACTGCAAACCTCCAGACTTGTTTCCAATCTTGCCTTTAACTCCTAATTAAATGAATCCCTCAATACTTTCCTCATTTGCTGCTGTCTCTCCTATTGAAGAGGCATCATCATCTGGGGTTTCTACCTGGGGTTCACCATCTTGGGCAGAGATTAAGGTTGTGGACACACATAAGGAGTGAGTGGAGCAGAGGTTAACAGGCAAAAGAGAAAGGAAAACAGATCTCTCTTTCGCCACAGAGAGGAGTGTCTGAATGGGAAATCTGGCCCTCTGAAGTGCACTGGGTTTTACAGACAGGCTTGAGGAGGCAACGTCCGGTTTCTATAGAGACAGGCAGACCACAGATTGTCTGGACCAGGTGTGATATCTACAGAGCATGCAGGGAAGCTGGCCACCTCACCCTACCATTATTATGCAAACGGGTTTCCGCTTGGCCAGCACCACGTTGTCGGCTCCCTCCTGCACACGTGGTTGGAAAGGAAAAGGGAAGATGGAGCGGCATTTTGAACACGCCTCGTCCCAGGTAGCCTTTTCCTATTGGCACAACTGTCGGCATTCACCCATGCAAGCTTCCAGCTTGCTCGTCTATGTGTACAGCTCAATTTTATAGGCAGGCTGCTCTTTGTTAGAAAAATGATTCCGGGACTGCTTTTCATTAAAAGGAAAACCTTACCGAGGACTCCTGTACCCTCACTATCTGCCTAAATAATTTCTTCTCAACACCTATACCACTATTTTGAGAGGTCATGGAATTTATAACATTTTAAAATCTGTTATGCAGCAATAGAAAACCAATACGGAGGCAGGAGAAAAGCAAGAAAAGCTTAAGTAGGAAGTAGAGAAATAGGATACAATCTGGAGAAGTTAATAGAGAGTTGATCAGGGAGAGTTTTCTAGATATGCTAAGAATCTTTATCCTCTAGTGACTAGAACTACTGAAAGGCTGTACAATTTGAAAACACTACTACGAACATTACTGTAAGGATAGACTTAAGCCAGAAAGACAGAAGGCAGGAAGGCCAGTTAATATGCTTCACAATAATCTAGAATAAAGATGATGGGAGTTTGAACTAGGGCAGGAAAATAGTAATAATAGTGTGGAGAGGGCAGACTTAAAAATAATTAGAAGGTTGGCTGGGCGCAGTGGCTCACACCTGTAATCCCAGCACTTTGGGAGACCGAGGTGGGTAGATCACCTGAAGTCAGGAGTTCCATACCAGCCTGGCCAACATGACAAAACCCCATCTCTACTAAAAATACAAAAATCAGCCAGGCTTGGTGGTATGTGCCTGTAATCCCAGCTACTCAGGAGGCTGAGGCAGGAGGATTGCTTGAATCCCGTACGTGGAGGCTGCAGTGAGCCAAGATCACACCACTGCTCTCCAGTCTGGGTGACAGCACGAGATTCCATCTCCAAACAAGAAGAAAAAGAATTAGAAAGTAAAATTGGAAGAAACTTGTGATTAGAGTTGAAATAGAATAAAGAATCTAGGATGATCCCAGATCTGACTTAGATGGCTGCGTGGGTGGATGGTGGTGCCATTAACCAAGAAAGAGAGACCCAGATCCCAGAGTATGAAAATCAGCTCTGCTGCTCATCAGCCTAAGATGCTTCCAACGGAACACTGACAGTGTTTCCACATACCCAAGGCCACTCTGCAGCTGCATTATGATGGACAGTCCTTTTTTCCAAACAATTGCTGTTTTCTTACCATTGATATCACTTTGTCCCTTCTACCTCCTGAACAGAAACTGCTTAGAGTGTAAGTTCCTAAGCTGCCATGGACACTTGGCAGCAACTAATCCAACGGGTTCCTCTTCCCTGATCCCTCCTTTGACTCATTCAAGTACAGGCCAAATCTTTCAGATGCCTCTTCCCTCTTCTTCCATCCCATGGGTTATGTGTCCTCCTTTGCTGCACATAAAGCTAACAAACCTAACTGTGTCATTACACATGTATTTCTCATGTTCTAGTGGCTTTCAACACCCATCCCACTTGAAGGGTGTACTGAGAAAAGGTAGAAGGGAGACTAAAAAATAGAGAAGAGGCAATAAAGCCAGACCATAGAGGATGGCTGCAGGCTCTCTATGGTGTATCATATGCTAATTCGAGCAGGAAAGGGTCTTCCACAATTCCTGAATGTACAAGGCAGAAAGTTCCAGCCTTCACTTTGTCAACAGGTATATCTTTGGGCAAGCCAATTCACTTGTCCCCTTGGACTTCAGTTCCTTCATTGGTAAATTCTGGGGATTAGATTGTCTGTTTAATTCCCAAAATCCCTCTCAGCTTGGAATGTCTAAGATTCTAAAAATGCAGCCAAGGAGATCAGGCTAAAACTATAGCAGGCTTTGAGTCACAGTGATGATTCATGCAAGCTCCCTAAATGAAAGAACTTCCACATCTGCTCTGGGTGCCCTGAACCTATACATTTCTGTCCCTGTTCATAAGACAACCTAAGAAACATAAGAAAGGCTATTTGCGGGTGGGGGGGGGGCTACAAAAGTTATTAAATTACATGGTTTTTGAGCGTGGATTAAAAAAAAAAATCCTATCAACAAATTCCAAATCAGTGGCTTCCAGCAATTTTTCTCTGAAACAAAAGTCTCAGATTTTGCAGACACCAATATTCAGGCACATGTATACACATGAATGGTGGAAAGAGTCGTGGCTTCATGTGGAGTGTGCAGTCTGCCAGCTCAGAAAGCTCCTATGTCCCAGAGGCACAGGCAGTTCATTCTTCTGCCAGCCAAATTAATTCTACCAACACGTCAATACTTAGGAGGGGAGAAAACAAAACGAAACAAATTATTTCCACTTGACTGGCTGATTGCTGATGATATTCTTCCTCAAGTAACCCAGGCAGGAACATTTTTCATTTTCAGAATTAGCTACGGTTGCCATTTCCCCTTGTGTCAAATATAAAGGAGATATTTCCTAGGGTCTGCATATGACTCAGAATGGCTTCATCTGTATTTCACTTTCTACATTTCTTGTCCCTTGACTTAGGAGCGTTTCCCTAGCCAGGCCTTTCCCTGCAACCTACCTTCCCTCCCTCAGCACTGAACAATCACATTTCTTGATCCATTCAAACATGCAGGCCTCGGCTGGGCACAGTGGCTGGCACCTTAATCCCAGCAGCACTTTAGGAGGCCAAGGTGGGAGTGTTGAGTCTAGGAGTTCAAAACCAGCCTAAGTAATGTGGCAAGACCCTGTCTCAAATCAGACAAGCAAACATACAGACTTCTACCCACAGTCTTCTATACACATAGTTTTCTCTCCTTTAACAGAACTCAACTCTTTAGAGATTTACTTCACTAAAACTTGTGGAGGAGTTAAAGATGCAAAGGGGACAGCATGTACCTTCAAGGAGCCCTCATTCCAGCAAAGAGACATGCATGAAAGCCAATAAACCCTAAGTACTGTCATAAAGCATGAGGAATGCAGTTCTGTGCCCCACTACAAATAAACACTGCACTTAGTAAAGTCCTCACTGGAGGATGACCCCATTCACAATGCAAATCCTATTACTTACTACACAACTTGCTTCTTCTAACTTTGGGAAAAAAGCCTTGAAAGAAGCTGCGTAATTCTTATGGCTTCCAGAGTCAACTGGGGGTAATCTTGCTCTAGGCTCCACATTCTATCACACCCTCTCTCCAAAGACTCACCAGGAATGGATAATAAGAAAAAAGCAAAACGTGACCTTAGACAGGCACAATTGTGAGACAATGAAGGAGGGCAGAATATTGATGAAATAAACACACAAGCAAAAAGTTTTTCTCCACTTCACCCTTAAATCAGCCAGGGATTGAAGGCATGATCTTAAGAAGAATGAAGTGGTTGTTGAACTCAGTGAAGTAGGAAGGTTGCATGACCTTTTTATCAGTTTTAGGGGTTGGCATTACTTAGAGAGGCTGCCCTTCCTGTAGAGTTCAAGAAGTTGGGTGAAAAAAAAGGCAAGACCAGAGGGCAGACACACCACCAGTAATAATCAACTGTGCAATATGCTTTGAGCTTCCCTGCTGATCACCTTCCCAAAACAGAGGGGCCACAGTAAGGAGCCTACATGTGTGAATACCTAACACAGTGACTAGCATACAGTCAGTAATATCTGGGAAGGCAATGCAGTCCAGTGGGAATAGCATTAAAGATTTCAAGTATGCCCTCAGCCGGGCATGGTGGCTCATGCCTGTAATCCCAGCACTTTGGGAGGCTGAGGCAGGCAGATCACAGGTCAGGAGTTCGAGACCAGCCTGCCTAACATAGTGAAACCCCATCTCTACTAAAAATAGAAAAATTAGCCATTCATGGTGGTGCACACCTGTAGTCCCAGCTACTCGGGAGGCTGAAACAAGAGAATTGTTTGAACCCGGGAGGTGGAGGTTGAAGTGAGTCAAGATTATCCCACTGCACTCCAGCCTGGGCAATAGAGTGAGACTCCATTTCAAAAATTAAAAAATAAAGTATGCCCTCACAGCTTCAAATGTGACTTCTGCCACTTAAAAACTCTGTACCTTTAGACAAACGACTTGCATTCTGAGGAGAATCACACTTTTTCATTGTTCTAGTGAGGGATACAAGAGATTATATGTATACATATACACACTTACATCAGGACCTGCAGTGACACAAAACACAGTCTCTGCCCTCACTTTCTATTTGAGACCTTGGAACAGTCCCTAGCAACAGAGAAGATGCTAAATGACTCTAAATTCCTTTGCCTTGCCAGTGGTCATTATAGTAAGTGGGTTCACAGAGCTGAATATTTATTCCACATATAGAGCAGGTACTCAAGTACTAAGGTAGAAAGGTCCTGAATCAAGTACCAGAGAAAAATAAAAATTAAAATTAAGTGGAAAGAAAGGAGTCTTGACTGCTAAATATTTGTATAAAGGCTTGATGACTGTGGATCCAGAGTATGTGTCACACTAGAAGTTTGGTTTGGAAAATATTGCCACCATCAGGACAGGTTGTCATAGCTCCCAGATTAAGTAGGTGTTACCTTGTGAAAAGATAGACAAGTTCATTCAATTACCTGGCTTCCAATCTGGAAATGGGTTACCTGGAAAAAGCATTGTATGCTCTAAAAGTCCTAGATAAAAAATTACTTAACTTTCTCTTTTTCTTCCCCCTGCCTCACCTGACCCCCTGTACTTCCCACAATGGAAAAGTAAAGACTTACTTCACTTTACTAGTGCAGATATGGTCTTTTAGTCAGGGACTATTGCCGGTTATTAAGGAGAACTTCAGCTACAATAACACTGTAGATGAACAGCCATTAAAATATTAACAGGTCATTGAACACCTGTATTTGTTTTTTGTCCCAAGAACTCCATATATTCAGATTTTCTTCAAGGCCTTGTCCTTTTTTCTCCTTCTATACATTCTCATTCAACCACTCCTTGAATATTTAATTGCTAGTCCAAATGTTTGTTCAGTCCTGACATTGCTATTGGGCATTTCAGGACAGTATCAGCACTGTTAGCTGTCACTCCCACATGGATAACCAATCAGTCCTTCAAACCCACAGACTGTAACAGGACATAATCATTCTCCTCAAACTTTCTCCTGCTATGACTTCCAGATTTATTTATTTTTGAGACAGAGTCTTGCTCTGTTGCCCAGGCTGGAGTGTAGTGGTGTGATCTCGGCTCACTGCAGCCTCTGGCTCCTGGGTTCCAGTGATTCTCCTGCCTCAGCCTCCTGGGTAGCTGAGATTACAGGCATGTGCCACCAAGGTCAGTTAATTTTTCTATTTTTAGTATAGATGGGGTTTCGCCATGTTGGCCAGGCTGGTCTCCAACTCCCAATCTCAGGTGATCTGCCCACCTCGGCCCCTCACAAAGTGCTAGGATTACAGGTGTGATCCATCACACCCAGCAACTTCCAGATGCTTAATAATCCTCCATTAGCATTGCAGATGCCTGAGTTCTAAAACCAGAAGTCCTCAAGTTAAATCTGCCACCAAGTGCCATCCTACTTCTTTTCTATTCTATCCACAGTTCAATCCTTACTTGCCCTGAGACATTGACAAAGCTTCCTAACACATCTCTCAGACTTCGAGTCCTTTTCCTTCCAATTCAGCCTGATGCTGATGCTGCAATCAGCTTTCTAAAACACAAGGCACTCCCTTCCTCTCATGCCTTCAATGGCTCCCACCTGCAACTAGGATCAAGTGTAAACTTTCTACAATGAAATTCAATGTCCTACACCATACAACTCCAACATAACTTTTCTAACCAAAGTTACGTGTTATCTTCACAAACTCTAAGCCTATGCTCTGCCAAATCAACACTCTCTTTGTTCCTTAACCCTACCCTGCCTTTTATGTTTTTACAGCTTTGCTGGGCAAAGCTCTAGACAAACACTAGGAACTAATCAATGCCAGTTGATCAATCAACTGAAATCAATAGCCTGGCTTCTAACCAATAATAGAATCTAGGTAGATTCTAGACTGCAAAGCTCTTTTGACGTTTCTCAATGTTCAAACCTTTTCATAATTAAACACTGGGAAAAACATTAGTTAAATGAATACACGAGAAAATGAATCGCTTGGGAGCTGAGTTACGTTCTCTCCCGAGAATCACACAGGTACAAAAGACTATGTCAAGCGATCTTTTTGAAAGAAGGGTAATAGGATACAGAGTCCCAAAAGAGGAAAGAAGAAGGGCTAGCCCCAGGGTTCTAAGTAAATATTTTGGCCTGTAAACAACTCTAAGCAATTTAAAGACAGCCACTAACTAGAATCAGACTAGAGAGAAAAAGTTAAGAGATAAGTTCCAGCTGTTTTGGAAAGATAAGCTGCTAAGAATTTGCTTTTTCAGGCTCCAAGATGTAAGGACCCAGTCCTTCCCCCTTTTCACTGACACCACCATGTCCTTCACCCCAGGGTCTGAGTTAAAGCAATGAAAGCATGTTATTTCATGTTCAAGGTTATACCTACAGTATCTCTGAAGGGACAGAAATCTCAATAACCTGGTTCCAGTTCAGATAAGCTGTGATAGCTGTCTGGTGACCTGTCTATTAAAGTTTACATCTTTGAACTTGCAAATATAGCATAAAAGTTCAAACTCCATTACTGTTTTCACCAGGAAAAAGTTCTTAGCTTTTTGTCCAGCTTACCTCTCTCCCAAGTCAACATAGACATTAATGAGTCATTGTTCTAGAGGTATCTTTCTAATTATAAGAAGCTTGCCTACATCTAATGTTGTTAGTTCAATGAAAATCCCATATTATAAAGCCATTGAAAATGTTAAACTAAAATAATCATGTTTGCTCTTTAGTGAACCATACTTCCTACTAAGAAGGAGTCACTGGCCAGGCACAATGGCTCCTACCTGTAATCCCAGCACTTCGGAAAGATGAGGTGGGAAAATCAGTTGAGGTCAGGAGTTCAAGACCATCCTGGGCAACATGACAAAACACCGTGTCTACCAAAGATACAAAAATTAGCTGGGCGTGATGGTGTGCACCTGTAATTCCAGCTACTCAGGAGGCTGAGACACGAGAATCACTTGAACCCAGGAGACAGAGGCTGCAATGAGCCGAGATGGTGCCACTGCACTCCTGCCTGGATGACAAAGTGAGACTCTGTCTCAAAAAAAAGAATGGGTCATTCCCTATTTACCTTGAGTATCTGGGTGCTAACAAACAGGTATCTGATGATACCTGAGGCAATAACTGAGTTTTTCCCCCTCTCACTGTCTTAGTTCTGTGCATCTCAGGGCAGTATTCAACACTCAGTGTTTCCTCTGACAAACCAGATGCTTCCCAAAACAAAAACAACTCCTTTTTAAAATTGTTGTATAATTTGCTTCGTTTTTATTTTTTGTGAGGAGTGAACTGGTAAACCCAGTGGACTTTCTTAACACTCTTCTAAGTCACTCAACCTGTTAGTCAAAACCCACCTATTTCTCAGGCTGTAAAATCATGCTAGCAGAATCCCACTATAAATTGACTTGTAGACTGGATTTATATAAATTTGGGGACCAATTGCCCCTCCCAGTCAAATCCTATAAAAGATTAATAAAACAGCTTCTTGTTAAGAACACCGACACAACATTATAAAGGGTGTCCCCTGTACTTAGAGTAGCATGAGGTACACATCCAGAATGCCCAATTAATCAAAGGATCTTGACGACCATGCAGACCTTCACATGCCAACAAAGCCAGGGCAGTGTGCTTTTCCAAAAGTGCTCCAATTCCCCTTTTGGACAACTTTCTTAAAAGTTATTTATCAAGTTCATGAAATACATTCTCAGTGGACTTTTTATTCTGCTTACATCTTTTTTACTCATCCCAAATCAAATTTAAAAAAAAGAGTTATACATTTAAGCAGGGAAGGGAAAGGCAATTACTGAAAGGCACCTTCTTCATTTACTGATGCCAAAACTGAGGCTGTGAAAGATAAATAACGTCCCTGATGTCATTCAAGTAGCAGACACTCGAACCAGGAATGACACAGAATTGTCCTGCTCCAAAAACCAAGCACCTTGCTTGGGACCCACTGGGGTTGCAGTGAAGGTGGGGGGACTCAGAGGTGACTTCACATGGGTCATGCATAGCCACAGACATTATATGGCCAGAGTTTCAAACATTATTTTGTTCTGTCTTCACCATAGACTTCATCATCAATTACAACTGATAAGAAAAATTACACTTAGCGGAGAAGCCAAGTCCTGGGCTAGGTAGGTGTTTTCTATACCATTTCTAGTAAGACAGTTATTTAAAAAGAAAAACTTATTAGCTCCACCTTTCAGATGGAACGACTGAGATTTAGTAGGGTTAAATAATTTGCCCAAGATCACCAACTAGCCAAGGCCAGAGCTGGGATTTAAATCCATTAATATTCCAAAGTCCTTTTGCTTCTGCATTACAAAGCTGATCTGCACTTCGCAGGGAGCTGCTTCCACCTGTCTCCGGCGCCCTTGGTTTCTCCTAATCCTACATTCCAAGAATCAGAATCTTATGTGTTTTCCTTGCAAGGTTAAAGTCGTTTCCCCTGCTTTGGGCACCTTCAAATAGAAGGCATTTTCTGCTTCTATTGCGTCTGAGAACCCATGAATCAACACATCCCCAAAAGACGCGTTGAGGGAGGAAGGGAAAGTGCCCTGCACCCCCACCCTCCCCCACTAAGAGCGGTGGAGGACCCCACAGCTTCGCACTTCCCTAGCCGGACTCCTGGATTAGGACGCTCCTTCTGGCCTGAAAGAGTACTCCCTCGGCTGGGCGCACGCAGTCCATTCCCAGTGCTCCAACTTGAAAACTTTGAGGCTGCCACGACTACCCCATTCCAATCTCACCCCACGGCGCTTTCTCCCCTCTTGGTGCTGAGGGCTTTTAAGACCACCTGCCCTGCGCTCCCTACGACAGAAGGACGGGGCGAGGACCTGTCCCGCTGAGGCCGCACGACTTACGCGGCGCAGTCGGTGCTTCTTCCTGAGCCGCGGAGCGCACGGACCCCAGTCGGTTGTCCGGACAGCGCTTCCCAAGTCCGGCAGAAGTGAGGCAGCCCCACCCAGTCACGAGGACCCTGCAGAACTCGAGCCTTTAAGTGCTGCTCTAGGATCACATGACCCAGACCTACAAGGCAAGAGCTACGTGGTTTCCCTACCTCCCGGTCTCAGAAGTCAGCGCACCAAGTCAGCCGCACGTGTTAGCGCTTGGTGCGCACCTGGCCCCACCAAGTCAGCGTTCCCCGTGCTGAAGAAGCGAGCAGCCCCAGGGTAGATTCCCAGGGTGGAATCTTAAAAATTAATAAAGATCATCAGCTGCGGTGCAATTCAGGCTGTTTTGTCCCTTTGTTTTGTTTTTCTCTCCCCCTTTTTAAGAGTTGCTTTCTTAGAATTTCAGCCCTGTATTTTGAAATTATTTCTGCATTCTAAGACTTACTTGCAAGCCCGGAATTTAAATTTGGAAAGCGAGTGCTGTTTGACTCCCACTGTTAAAAAGGCAACACACATTCATTGGTGGTCTACATTCCAGCTGCACTAGCAGTAAGCGTGCACCAAGTGCCACTGTCCTGCCAAGCACTCTCTCCTGCATCGCTGCATTGGAGTCTCAGAGCCACCTGATGTGTTTTGTACCATTACTCCCATTTTGCAAGTGGGGAACACAAACTAAGTGAGGTTAGATAACCCATCCAGGATCACATTGCTTGTAAGCGACCTGAATGTCTATTATTAAGCAGCACCAAGTGCTGGCATTGAGCCAGACAGTACGGGAGCAAAAACTAACAAAGGCAAGGAGGTTGCAACGGCCAGTAGCTAACACAAAATAAAGAAAGGTCATCATTATCAGCAACAGTAGCGTCAACTGCCAGACAAGTGGGAGAGGCCATGGGGAATCTTCTGCACTGCCCCCCACCCCAGATCTCCTCACAGCCAGCTGCAGGAATGAGCCTAGGGAAACCCACAGTAGAGCAGCCCAGCCAACCCGACAGTAAGGGGAAAAAATTGTTTTAAGTCACTTTCAGTGTCCCATAGTTCGTTATGCCACTGAGGCTAACTAAAGCACTCATTTTGTGAGCTGGAACAAACATGTCACTGAATATCCATTTTCTCCTAAGTACCTACTTTATTGGGTTGTTGTGAGGATGAACTGAAAAACGATGTGTAAATCACCTAGCACCGAGTGTGTCCTCAGTGACTGCAGTCATTCTTTGCTATCATACCTTCCATATGGAGGTACTTCCTACCCGCCAATCTCTTTATGGTGAAAAGTCTGTGTGGGAAAACAATTTTTCTTTAAGGCCAAAATCCACCCACCTTTAATATTTGTAGGACCCAGGGAAAGAGTACAAATAGAGGTTTGCATGCCAGATACCTACCCAAACACTTAAAAGTTATAAACAAAGTTAACAAATGATTCAGTACAATGCGTTCTACCATCCTACCTAGATAAATATACCTTGGGAATTGACATGAAAGGCTGGATGGAAACTTTGGACGATCTGCACTTAAATATGGTGGTGCAGAGAGAGGTGGTTTCTAGTTCCTGGTCTGCAGCCACCTCCTCTCTTCCCACAGGGCTCTAGTTCAATGGTGGAAGCTCAGTTCAGCTTCCCAGAAGCAGCTGTCCCCTAGCCACCTCTTGAGCCTAAGTATGAACACCAGAGTCAGCAGCCATGCAGCTGCCAGCAGAGTATGCAGCCATGGGAGTGTAGACATTAGCAGACAACACTGCTGCTGGTGTACAGTCCCTTGAAGTAGGCTCAGTGCCATTTGGGGAGGGAATTTGGAATTTGCCTTCTAAAGTGTGCATCCTGGACAAGGGCTCCTTGAATCTAAGTATAAGAACAACTACTGGCCAAAGAATACCTGTACCCACGTGGAACCACTTAAAAACTAAACTGAGGCCAGGGACGGTGGCTCATGCCTGCAATCCCAGCACTTTGGGAGGCTGAGGCAGGTAGAACACGAGGTCAAGGACCCTGACCAACATGGTGAAACCCTGTCTCTACTAAAAAAATACACAAATTAGCTGGGCATGGTGGCATGTGCCTGTAGTGCCAGCTACTTGGGGAGCTGAGGCAGGAGAATCACTTGAACCCAGGAGGCGGAGGTTGCAGTGAGCTGAGATCGTGCCACCGCACCCCAGCCTGGCGACAGAGCAAGGCTCTGTCTAAAAAAAATAAATAAAACTAAACTGAATTTAACAGTAAACACAGAATGAGCCATACTGTAGCATATTTATTCAAAAACAGGGTGTCCCAAAAGTCTTCCTGCAGTTTTACTAACCTCAGGGCTATAAATGCTGCAACTTACAAGAACACCATTTGAAAGTTTAAGTTAATTTAACACTATTTAGCTCTGTGAATGTTGAATAACACGTTTTAATTTTCATTTTTGTTTCAGTTCCCCTGAGTGAAATATGGCATGCACTAACCAGAAGAGAAAACTACAATGACATTCGTTAAAATAATTAAAACAGAGTCAAAAGATGTAAATTTTCAAATGAGTTTTGTAAGTTTGTAGCATTTACACTTAAGATGTTATTAAAACTTAATACTGCACTAAGCTTTTTGGGGTACCCTGTATTTGGGTTTATCATGAGTCAGGTTCTGTGCTAGACACTTGATGGAAAAGAAAAAACAAGGAAAGAAATAGTCTTCTGTAAGGAACTTGAAGTTTAATTGTAGGGAGGGGACAAAGGAGACACACAGATTGGTCCTGTCACACAACGTAAGTGCTATAATTGGGGCTGATAAAGTATCAGGGGGATCAGAGGACAGGGACCAAGTGCCTCTGCCCAAGGAGCCAGGGGAATCCTGTCAGAGGAGGTGACTTGACGCTGGGCATTAAAAAATGAATAGCCTCTGAGGGGAAAGGTGATAGCATGGGCACTGAGCAGGCCACCTGCACGCAGGTTGGTGCTGTGCTCTCAGACTGACGGACTGTGCGACACCAGGCGTGTTCAGGATGGGTCAGGGGTTGACTAATACTGAGGTTAGAAAATTAGACTGGAGCCAGCTTGGAAACGGTGTGAATGCTGAGCTCTAGGGGCTGATGTCATTCAAAACGAGTAGATTGGGAAATCTGTGTGTGTGTGTTTTTTTTTTTTTTTTTTTTGAGGTGGAGTCTTCCTGTGTCACTCAAGCTGGAGTTGCAATGGCACAATCTCAGCTCACTGCGACCTCTGCCTCCAGGGTTCAAGCAATTTCCCTGCCACAGCCTCCCATGTAAGCTGGGACTATGGGTGCCTGCCGCCACACCCAGCTAATTTTTGTACTTTTAGTAGACACAGAGTTTCATCATGTTGGCCAGGCTGGTGTCGACCTCCTGACCTCAAGTTATCCGCCTGCGTTGGCCTCCCAAAGTGCTGGGATTACAGGTGTAAGCTATCGTGCCCAGCCTGGAAATCTATTAACGAAAGAGAATAAAATAGAACAAAACAGTACAGAACAGAACAGAACCACAGAACAGGGGTATGTGTTTTCCAGGGGTGTTGTAACTGATTGGCTACAAACAGTAGAAATTTGTTGTCTCATAGTTCTTGAGGCTGCAAGTCTGAAATTAAAGTGCCAGCAGGGCCAGGTTCCCTCTGAAACCTGGAGGGGAAGGATCCTTCCTCTCCTCTTCCAGCTTCTGGTATCCCCGGGTGTTCCTTGGCTTGTGACAGCATCAATCCAGTCTCTGCTTCGGCCTTCCGGGGCTTTCTCTGTGTCTTTTCACAGTGTCTTCCCTCCATGTATCTGTCTCCATGTCCCAATTTCACCTATTTATGAGGACACCAATGACATTGGAATAGGGCCCACCCTAACGACCTCATTTTAGCTTGATTACTTCTATGAAAACTCATTTTCAAAATAAGGCCACTTCACTGCTGCAAGTGATATTTTTAGCCCTTTTCTTGTATTGAGAAGAATCACAGGTGGACAAACGAATCTGTTTGCAAAGAGATTGGTTAAGCCTTCTTCTCTGATTGGCTTTCCTGAAAACAGAGATTTCAAACTGTAGGTCGATCAGTCCAGATGATTTTAGGGTTTCCCCAAGCCCTTGTATTCTCTGCACCTGCATTTTCTAGGGAGGTTTGGGTTTGTTAAGCCCTAGTGGTTCAGAGCATGGGTCAGACTCAGTTCAAATCTAGAAACTCATACCTAGTGACCACAAGCAAGTGACTTCATCTCAGTTTTCTCACCTGTACATGATAAAAATACTATTAGCTATCTTGCGGCATTATTAAGAGGAAGAAATGAGATAGCAGTACATGTAAAGTGCTTGTCATATATAAAGGCTCAATCAACGGTAGCTATAACAATAACAGTGATGGTCATGAGAATCTGTAAGATCCTAGACTGTGACTGCAGTTCTTCCCCACTGTCTATCCTACACAACCAAATTATATCCGGATGCCACACAAAAGCACACCTCTCACTGACCTATAGGCTGGAGCTTTGCTATACTCCTTAAATTCCAGTTAAGAAGACAGAGAACAGCTCGTTTATACATCCTGAGCAGGTAAATACAATTCCAATTGTCTCAGTTTGTAGGTTTGATCTTACATTTGCAGCTGCTGCTACCAAGATAAATGTGGAGCTGGAATGAAAACAAGGGGAATTGATTAACCTTACAGGCAACCATGCCCCTCTTGGAAGTGCCTGGGTCTCTCCCTGCACTTGTCAAGGCTTCTATAACCATTGTTCCTTTTCAGTGTTGTTACCGATCTTCAGTGGGGCCGGCCTGGCAGCTTGGAAACACAGCTCGGAGGCACAGGGAAAAGAGAAATGTCATAGCCCCCATGAGCCACATTTAATTGTTCAGTAAACACTTTTCTTAAGGAAAAAAGTCAGATGTATCACAGTCACACACTTGCAAAACAACATTGTGCTATTAAAAAAGGGAGGGGGTGGGTGATGGATCCAGCTGAAGAAAGTCTACAGCTGTTCGGTACCTTAGCCATCAGCGTTGAAGGCTTCATTATGTGAGAAGTAGGCCCAGGTGGCAGTAACCGAACTCTAAGACACAGACACATGCCCTGATCAACTTATTGACGTGCTTCCATCTCCTTGCACTTGGTAAGGAAGAGGCACCTCCTAAGACTAGCCGCAGGCTACAGACTCCAGGGAAGTTGTGGATAATTACATGGTAATTATTTCTAATAAGTGCTTCCACTCTCAGCATGATTATCCTTCCCTGGGTTGCTTGCCTCCTTATGCCTGGTTTATGTAGGGAAACAATGTCCAAATTAATCTACGTCTTTTGTAAGTGAGCCTATACTCCTCTGATGATCCAGATGGTTTAGCGCCCTTTAGCAGCAGGTGTTAAGGCTTTCTTAAAAAGACGAATTTTCAGTTTCCCTTCGGCTATGGGAAAAGCCAGGCAAATAAGACTTTGGTGGTTTAAGGATAAATTATGGGATTAATATAGACATGGCCGCTAAGGACAGCTGAGCGAGCCCTGTGTAAAACCAAGAGAAATAATCACAGCGAATCTTTGTAAGGATTTTATGGTTTGCCCAACACTTTTCATCTATATCATCTCTTTTAATTTTCACATCAGCCCTGCAAGGTATATATTGACATGATGATGAACCCGCCAGTGTGCTGGGCATAGTAACTGATTAAGGGCATGGCCTTAGGAGTAGACTGAGGGGATTTGAATCCCAGCTCAGCCACTCGTTAGCTGTGTAACCTTTGCTGTGTTAATTAACCTCTAAGCCTTAGCCTTCTCATGTATGGGAAGAAGACGCCACCAACCCTTTACAGGGCTGATCTGAGGATTTGATGAAATTGTATGTGTAGCCATCAACACAATGTCTGGCCCATAGCAAGCCGGTCATTCCTTGGTTGAAAGAAAGACATTTGTAAATGACAAACACACATTAAAGAAACTCCCATAGGTGAAGTAGCATTTGGAGTCTCCTCTTTTTATCTTGTTTAGGTTCTATTTTATTTTCTTCCAATGGAAATAGTGGTTACAGCAGGTGCTCTGCTTACTCATTCTGTGCCTATGATGAGTTGCATGACCCAAAATGGGTTATCTACAAAAGTGATTCTATAGCCTCTGAAGGGTTTTCTAAAACTTCAAGAACTAGGTCACATCACCAAATAAAGAAATACAAGTAAAATGGGCAAAAGGTATTTCTTGGTAAGAACGCTCAAGCAATTACATAAAACCTTATGTTGCTTTTTATGCATGGCAGCGCAGGCTAGAATGCTCAAAACTTCCTGCCGGGTTAACTGCTATGGATTTAAAGGATTCCCCCTTGACTCTGAGACAGCTACACCTAGGAGCACCAAGCAGTGAGAAAGAGGGAAAGAACTAGAAGGCCAGTCCCCAGATCTCTTCATTCTCTCTTCTCAGATCCTGGCGAAATCTTTCTTGCTTTCCTCATCTGAAAATGGAAGTCGTAACAACTTACCGACTCTATCCACCCTTACTGAGCCAAGGATTCTGAACGCAGTAGCTAAAGGATACAGTCCATGTCATATGTCACATGTGACACCATGCTCACTAACTAAGCTTGCCTGTGCTTAGTTTGTTCCCCTCTACCCCACCCAAAGATCTATCAGCAAAAAGAGTAAAGGAATTATCCCTTCTCCTTCTGAGAAGAAAAGTGACCTGACAATGAGTTGTTAAATTTTGGGCTCCTTTGCTCTGAGACAATTGGAAGAGTTAACTCCATTTTTTCCTTTTTGGTGCACCCCATTGTTAGTTTCTCTCAGTAAATTTTGACAAAAAATAGGCAAACAAAACAAAATACACTCGATCCTTATTATTTATGGATTCCACATTTGCAAATTCTCCTCCATGGTCTGGGTAACAAGGACCTCAGAATTCCTTGCCCAAGTGTCCACAAGCTTGCTTCCAGAGCCTGCATGCCACTCTTCTTTGGAGTTATCTTCCACCTGAGGGGTGGCCAAGGGCCACCTTACAGAGCTGGGATGCTCAGGGGAGGATGTCCAGGAGAAGGACAGGTGTGGAGGTAGTGTTCTACACCACCATGTTCCAGCACAGAACTTCAGAGAGTCTCAGAATTATAAACTCAGATTGATTTTCTAGGTTGCCATCAAGGTATATTTTTCAAAGTAAGAGGGTATATTTCATTTAACAGTTTGTTCCCTGCTTCATAAGTTACATATCTAGACATATGGTATGTGGGCCTCCATGTGTACTCTTGCCTCAAGCCTCTCAAGAAAGAAGCCGGCTTGGAAAGAAAGAAACATCTGTTGATTTAAACTACAGTTGACCCTTGAACGGATGCATTTCTACTACACAAGTCCACTTAACACAGATTTTTTTTTTCTAGAAAATTGACATTGAGTGTTTCCGCCTTCTCTCCCACCTCCTTCTGTTTCTGCCATCCCTGAGACATCAGAACCAATCCCTTTTCTTCCTTCTCCTCCTCCTCAGCCTATTCAATGTGAAGACAATGAGGAGGAAGACCATTACATCGATCCACTTCCACTTAATGAATAGTAAATACATGTTCTCTCCCTTATGGTTTTCTTTTCTTTTGAGACGGTGTCTCACTCACTTTGTCACCCAGGCTGGAGTGCAGTGGTGTGATCTCGGCTCACAGCAACCCCCGCCTCCTGGGTTCAAGTGATTCTCATGCCTCAGCCTTCTGAGTGGGTGGGATTATAGGCATGGGCCACCATAGCCAGCTAATTTTTGTATTTTTAGTAGAGACAGGGTTTTGCCATGTTGGCCAGGCTGGTCATGAACTCCTGGCCTCAAGTGATCTACCGGCCTCGGCCTCTCAAAGTGCTGGGATTACAGGCATGAGCCACCGCCCCTGGCATCCCCTATGATTTTAACAATATTTTCTTTTCTCTAGCTTACTTTCTTGTGATAATATAGTATATGATATGTTTAACATACAAAATATATTGTTATGTTATCATTAAGGCTTCTAGTCAACAGTAGGCTATTAGTAGTTAAGTTTTGGAGAAGTCAAAAGTTATATGTGAAATTTTGACTGCATAGGGGGTTGACATCCCTAACCTCTGTGTTTCTCAAGAGTCAACTATAGGATGTGTTTGTTATCACGTCACAGCCTCGTTTATTCTGACTGTTGCACCTGGGGAGGAGGGTGGTGGGCTTCTCGTTGCAGAATCTGTGGAACAGGATGCCAGCAGATAGAGGAGGGCCCCCAGCCAGCAGCTCTGAGTAAGCAAAATGCTGGAGATCAGGCTCCTCCCCATTTGTATGCAGTGAATCAGCCTCAAGCATGTCTGTATGATCTAAATGGAAGGGGCTTCCCCAACCCTCCTCTTTGCCTCCCTAAACCTATAAATTTTGGATGTGCCTGCCAAACTCAGCAGGAGTAAGCTCAAACTGGATTATTTTTCAAAAACATAAAAAGAGATGACATTTTACATACTCTAGATTTCCTGAAACAGTTCATACTTGATTGATATTTAAATAAGTATTATTGTTAGGCTAGGCATGGTGGCTCACACTTGTAATCCCAGCACTTTGGGAGGCCGAGGCAGGTGGATCACTTGAGGTCAGGAGTTTGAGACCAGCCTGGCCAACATGTTGAAACTTCGTCTCTACTAAAAATACAAAAAATTAGCCAAGCATGACGACACTCACCAGTGGTCCCAGCTACTTGGGAGGCTGAGGCAGGAGAATCTCTAGAACCTGGGAGGTAGAGGTTGCAGTGAGCTGAGAATGTGCCACTACACTCCAGCCTGGGGGACAGAGTGAGACTCCGTGTATTAGCTTGTTTTCATGCTGCTGATAAAGACATACTCGAGACTGGGCAATTTACAAAAGAAAGAGGCTTAATTGCACTTACAGTTCCACATGGCTGGGGAAGCCTCATATCATGGTGGAAGCCAAGGAGGAGCAAGTCACATCTTACATGGATGGTGGCAGGCAAAGAGAGGAGTGCTTGTGCAGGGAGGCTTCCCTTTTTAAAACCATCAGATCTCATGAGACTTATTCACTATCATGAGAACAGCACAGGAAAGAACTGCCCCCATGATTCAATTACCTCCCACTAGGTCCCTCCTACAACATGTGGGAATTCAAGATGAGATTTGGGTTGGGACACAGCCAAACCGTATTACTCCATCTCAAAAAAATAATTAAGATAAAGAAGTATTATTATCTAAACTCAAATTGTACCATTTCAGAAAAAACAAATGCATTTTAACAGGCTAAGTTTAAAAGCCATTATCAAAAATAAATAAATAGAACCTTTCCAATGCTAAGAGGAAAGACAGAGCTGAGAGAAGAGAAAGAAATTAAAAGGCATTGAATCCTCACTACCAGCCAAAGCCATGCTAAGTGTATCACACATGATGTCATTCAGACTTCACCATAACCCTAAAAGAAGGGTATTATATTCTCCATTCTCTAATGGATGTAACAGAAGAATAGAGATGTTCAATCATTTGTCCAAGATCAAAGAGCTACTGAGTGTCAGAGCCGGAATTCAAACATAGGTCTCTGACACTAAAACTGCCATTCTTCTCACATCTTTATCTAGCTGCCTCCCCTCCAATCTGAGGCTTGGAATACAAGCTTTGGCTTCTTCCAATCATTGCCGTGCTTCCAATTTTTGTTTGTTTGTTTGAGACAAAGTTTCGCTCTTGTTACCCAGGATGCACTGCAATGGCTCAATGTCAGCTCACTACAACCTCCATCTCCTGTGTTCAAGCAATTCTCCTGTGTCAGCCTCCTGAGTAGCTGGGGTTACAGGCATGCACCACCACAACGAGGTAATTTTGTATTTTTAGTAGAAATTTGGTTTCTCAACATTGGTCAGGCTGGTCTTGAACTTCTGACCTCAGGCGATCCGCCCGCCTCAGCCTCCCAACGTGCTGGGATCACAGGCGTGAGCCACTGTACCTGGGCTGCTTCCCTGTTTTTATCCCATCCTCTTAGCAAGGTCAACTGTGGATAGTCCTCCCTCATCGGGAGCCAGGAGGGTACGCTGGCTGGAGGGGTCCTGTTGACAAATCTCATCCTTGTGATGGATTTTTTTTTTCTAGGCCTCAGGACACCTGGAACGGCAAGGACACTTTTAAATACCCTCTGTCCTCCAGACCACATGGGAGCATCCTGTCAGGGTCTGGGAGCTGGGAAACAGGCCCTGAGCTGACGCATCTGGAGACGCCCACGTGCTCCTGCACAACCTACCCAGCAGTGCCCCTTGGGCTGTTAGTGAGAAAACTTACTTTTATATTTAATCTTGGTTTTCTTTCCTTAAATCAAAAGAGTGCTGAGGGATAAACTGGCGAAGCATGATAAGAGAGAGAAGAGTTTAATTAATGTGTGCAAGGTAAGCCCCCAGACAGACGCAGCTGGAAAATTGTGTATTTACTTCTGAGTTTTTTGACATTCAGGTCTACTTTCCCTTCCCCCAGACTCGTCCAGTTTTGCTTGTGTTTAGAAGTTCTGCGGTCTGTCACCTTCCTTGCAAATCTGTTGCAAAGTAATAACATCTCAGTATTGGGATCTGTGTTTCAAAAATGTCAACACAAATTTCAATGATTAAACGCCACAGATTAAGCTTGTTACTTCTCTAAAGATATGAAGGACACATTTTAATTTGAAATTGTAAATCTGAGGCACTGTACCATCCAGCTACCTCCAAAACCCAAAAACTCCATAAAGCTCTAGCTCTGAAGAAAAAAAAGTTAAATTCAATCTAAAGATGGTGATCTTGTGGAATAACCAGCCATATGTCATCTGATATTATTGGGGCTGAAATTTTGCCCTAAGGCATCTGAAGGAACTCAGGTAAGGCATCCCTGATAAAGATCATTTGTGAGGGAAACTTTGTGGGGATTTTTCCTCTTTGGATATCTATAAACTCTAATTAAATATGCATTATTGGTGTAATTTTGACCAAGGAGCTTTATGTTAGTATAAAAGCAACTACGTATTACTCTCCAGCACAGCTTACACAAGCATTATGCTAAATTATCAGATTTTTCTCTTCTGCAGAGCTAAAGTCCAAGAAGTCATAATTCTTTATCAAAACTGACAATCAGTTTATGCACCTGGAGATTTATCTAGAGAAATCTGCCTTGCATGCTCAACATGAAAATCTTGTGGCTGCCAGTAGGTGATACATCTAATTTTAACACAAGAAAAGACATCTAGCAAACATCAAAACAAAAGCTACCCTTCAAGCTCAATTTTCTTGTTCACATATTGGTCCACCCTACCCCCACTTAATGTCAGCAGGAAGTAATCTCATCTGTGGAAAGGAAGCCAGCCTCCTCACTGCACCGACAGATTGTAGGAAAATGAAAAGGCTTGATGATTGCTGAATTTTATCCCTCTTTATTTCCAAAAGAATAATGAAGAGCTGTCTTTTCTCCCACTTAACATCCTAATCACCCACATCAGCAATTTACACTGAAGCTACCCACACCTCTGAGTGGGAAGGGAAAAAAAAGAATGAGATGCCACCCCTCCCCCACCCTGATACACCATTGGAACCTATCAGTACTGCATCTTTAATCAGCCTCAAAATTGCAATTCTCCTCCACTCAATGCCCAGCCCCTGCTGGTTTAGGGCACTACATAGCTTCTGGTAAACTGCTATCCATTATTCGTCTATATTTAGAACTTCTCTAGAGAAATGGCATTATCTCAGTCACTAAGCTAAAAACTGTTTAAAGTTAGCCTTGCACAGTTGCTTATTCACAGTGTCTTTCATAGATCCTTCATTCACCTTGCTTAAATATGTTCAGACTGATGCATAACTACAGAAATGCAAAGTATGAAAATATCACCCTATGGAAAATTGAGTTTGATTTGCATTTTGCTAATGTTGGGATAGGTCAAATGTTATTTCTCTTCTCTCCATAATATTTCATTGGAAATAAATCCTGCACCCTTTCACCAGTGAAAAGCCACTCAATGACCTGAACAAGATCTGGTGATAGAAAACATATTTTCAATAATACTAAACTCATTTTTCTGCCAGAACAAATTAGTCAGTAGCTGTCTCATATGTCACAGAGGTTTTCAAGAGGCACTTAGGAGGATGCCAAAAAAAAAAAAAAGTACTTAAATGTAGATTATTAGAAATGTCATGTGCTAATGTAAAAATGCTCTGGCAGTCCTTTCGTTTTACTCTTCCTTATGAAAATACTGTTTCTCGTTTGTGATTCCACTCCCGAAGAGATGTTTTTGAAAATGGTTCCAAAGAGAAACGGAAGGAAGTGTTATCATTTAGCCCAGAAAAGGCAAGATGGCAGGGAGGTAATCAAATAAAGGAGGAGAGGATGCAATGAACTCATCACTCCTCCAAATTCCCATCTCCACTGAAAGCTGGTTAAGAAGCGGGGAGTGGGCTGCATTGGTAGGAAGGTTTCTGTAGAGTTGAGTGTATTAAGAATAGCATGAGTCCCTGAATGAATAAGTGTCTACAATCAAAAACTGTCTTCCTTCAATGTTCTTTGCCATTTGAAGGGAAAGCAGTTTAAATAGCACACACGTGTTTTCTTAGGACCTCAGTTTCCACCATCCTATAATTGAGCAAACAGTTGCTACCTTTCAGTGTTGTAGAGCAGATGAAGTAAGATGATGTGACTAAAACATGGAGCATGATGTCAGATCCATAACCGAAGAAAACTAGAGAAATCTGTAAAGCTATGATGTATGTGGTAAGAGTGGGGTTAGAAAATTCAGGCAGAGAGGCTGACTTTATTTTATTGTGTAGCCTAGTCTTTATGTGATAATATTGCTATTTAAGTTTACCAGACAGGAAAATACTACTCTTCAGCATCCTCTGTGAGCCCTGTTTTCACATGTGTAGAGCTGACTGTGTACTTGAATAGGTGAATTATGCATTTCACCCAACTTTCTTTTATAATTTGAGTCGTTAGACATGGCTATAGAGTTAACAGTTTTATATAAAAGTGCTCCTGGAGATTTTGCTTGTCCTTTTTGGCCTCTAATCAAAAGTGAAAGAGATTAGTAGTAACAGTATTTGCGATTTCACCTATTTCAAATATTTACAGATGCTTAACTCTTAGAGAGATACTTTTGACATTCCAACACATTTCTCTGCATAAACATTCCTTTGGGAGCTTTTATTTTGTTCTGATAGTAAAAATTACTAGAGGAATGTAACTGAAAACTGATTTCCAAATAAGATACCCTGAGGCAATCGAAATATCCTATGTGGTTATTATCCACTGTAAATTACACTTTCCCTCAGGGAATCTGCTATCAGAGAAAATTAAAACCTAGCCACCCATTTTAAAGCCCATTAAGTCATTAGGTGGCTCTTCAGTGTTTTCCTGATGGGTTACACAGCACAAGGAGCGCCCCCCACAACCAGTGAGAAGGCATTGTGCAGACTCCTGCAAGCAGATTTCTTTATCTGGGAGTCAGTTTAGACGTGAGATGGACCTTGAGAATTACTCAGCTCCTTCCATTTGCAGGAAAAAAAAAACAGCACAGAAGAGGTCACGTGGATTTCCAATATCCACAGCTGGTTAGAGACAGAATAAGGGTTGAAACCAAATTCCTACAGCATCCTGGTAACACAGAGCCTTCATGGTCCTAAGTGTGGGATGATTTATTCTAGCCCAGAATAATTTTTTGGATGGTGGTTTTGGAAAACTATCTGCCTTAGAAGTTGCTTAGGATGGAAAAAAAAAAAAAACCTTTTTAAAAAGTAAAGCATTTAAAATGGCTGGGCACAATGGCTCATGCCTGTAATCCCAGCACTTTGGGAGGCCAGGATGGGCAGATCATGAGGTCAGGAGTTTGAGACCCAACATAGCGAAACCTCATCTGTACTAAAAATACAAAAATTAGCCAGGCGTGGTCGTGGACACCTGTAATCCCAGCTACTTGGAGGCTGTGGCAGGAGATCTGCTTGAACTTGGGAGGCAGAGGTTGCAGAGATCATGCCACTGCACTCCAGCCTGGGCGACAAGAGAAACACCCTGTCTCAAAGAGAAAAAATGTGTATATTATGTAACATATATGTGTTATCATTCTAGTTCTCCTATGTAGAGTGATGAAATGGGGTGGCTAATTCTAGAAACTTTCTTCCCACAAGTCTTATAGCTCTCCCCTTCCCCCTTTCGCACAGAGGACGTTTTGCTCAAATGTCACCTTCTCAGTGAGATCTACCCTGACCTCCCCTATTTTTTTATTTTTTGATATGGATTTTCACTCTTGTCCCCCAGGCTGGAGTGCAATCGTAGTGATCTCAGTTCACTGCAACCTCTGCCTCCCAGGTTCAAGCGATTCTGCTGCCTCAGTCTCCCGAGTAGCTGGGATTACAGGCACACCCCACCACACCCGGCTAATTTTTTGTATTTTTAGTAGAGACAGGGTCTCTCCATGTTGGTCAGGCTGGTCTCGAACTCCCGTCCTCAGGTCATCCGCCCACCTTGGCTTTTCAAAGTGCTGGGATTACAGGCATGAGTCACTGCGCCCAGCCCCCAAATCCCCTATTTAACCTACCTCACAGCACACATCCTGGGATTACTGATCCCTTTTACCCTGTTCTATCTCTTCTTCGAAGCAACTATCACCTGCTGACTTACTATGTAATTCACTCATTCCGATGCTTTTTGTTAATTAACATAATGCAAGTGCCTAGAACAGTGCCTGGCATGAAATAATTCTTAAGTATTTGTGGAAGGAATTAATGAATTGTCCCCAAATGGCATTCTTGTGTGCCCATGGGTGCGCATCATTTTCTGGTTGGTGATCATCTTCCGACTCAGTGTGCCCTGTCCATCAGCACACAGTTTTGTGGAGAGCCAAGCTTCATTATGACCTTGCCTCACTGAAAGGTAAACATTGTGTCCTTTTGGCCCTCTGTTAAAGAAACCTCACTTTCCTAAGATCAGCATGGTTTCCTGGCCCTCATAAATATTTCTACATTTCAATCTTACTCAGTTTGCTACTTTCCAGACTCACTTGATCTAAAATGTGTACTGACCACCCACTGTGTGAAGTTGGTGCCCGATGTTCATGGTGACAGACATGAGCAGTACATTCTGGAACCTATTAGACCAATGTCTCATAAAACTTCTCTGATTCCCTGATGTTCTCCCATCAATTTTCCTGTTCCTCTATGTGGCATACAATGTTACTGGCTTATCCAGGTCATTGCCCCTCCTATTTGGTATCTCCATTTAGTTTGGGCAGTAATGTACTCAGGAATTCAGTCATGTTTGACCTTAGTCAGTGATGGCAACCCCTTCTTCCTTTGCCAGTGACTGGTCTACAGGTGAGTGTGTAATCCAGTCCTGGTCAGTGAAATATAGTGAGAATTCTAATGGAGGGCTTGGGAAAGATTTTTCTCCCTATCAGAAGGTAAGAGAAGTACCACCATCTTCAGCCCTAACTCCAGCACCTTGATTCCTGATTTGGATGGTGTCATGTGAAAATGTGATGATGGCTGCTGCTATGGTAGCCATCTTGTGACCAAGAGGAAAAACAGCACATATGCACTGATGCAAAGGGGAAAAACGAAAGGAGCCTGAGCTCTTGATGACACTAATCTAACAAACCCACCGTGAGACCTGTCTACCTCTTGACTTACTTATCACATTCAAATGATAGTATCTATTGATCATTGACACTAGGTTGATAGTCTTTTCCAATTTTTGATTAATGTGAAAAGACACAGACTAATTTTGTTTATATATATCTGTCAGCCCTGAGATAGTAATATTAAGAAATAGCTTCATTTCCTTGAATCTTTCCTGTATGATTGAATTTTTCCTACTTTTTTCTTTTGAGACGGAATCAGTCTGTCCCCCAGGCTGGAGTGCAGTGGCGCAATCTCAGCTCACTGCAACCTCTGCCTCCTGGGTTCAAGCAATCTTCCTGCCTCAGTCTCCCGAGTAGCTGAGACTACAGGTGCATGCCACCACACCCAGCTGATTTTTTGTATTTTTAGTAGAGACAGGGTTTCACCATGTTAACAAGGATGGTCTCAATTTCCTGACCTCGTGATCCACCTGCCTTGGCCTCCCAAAGTTCTGGAATTACAGGTGTGAGCCACCACACCCGGCCAAGTTTTTCCTACCTTTTTAAAGCTTTAATTTCTCACCCTTCTTTTCAACTCTATATACTTATTTTCTGCATAAAACTTGGAAGCTCCCTGACTTCTTACCAGACATTATCTTAAACCCCTTCTTTCTACCTTATCTATGATGACCAAGATAGAGGAAGGTGCTAAAGGCTAGGAGAAAAACGGAAATGTTTTCAAAATTAGCCTTGACTGCTCATGGCTGAGCACATGAGGGTTTGTGTAGGGAAAGTGAAGCAAAGAAAGGGAAATGGAAGGAGAGCATGGTTACTCTTTTTCCACTTTGAACCTCATTACCAAATGAATCTTCCTTAAACACGCCTACAGCACATCTTTCTCCTGGTTAGAAAATCCTAAGGATTTCACTGAGCCTGCCAGATGAGATTTCGATGGTTTTCTTGGCATTCAGCAACTTTCACAATCTACATCCAGCCTCCCTGTCCTGCTGGAGTCCCTCTACTTATCTCGAACCCCACATTTTTCCCAGTTGGGTCTGTCTATTCACCTTTGTTTTTTCATACCCATTCATGCTCCTGGTCCTGGTTATAGAGGTCCCAGACCTGGAATGAACCCTGACCAAACTCCATTTATCCTCTAAGCCTCTGCTATTCAGCAGGTGACCACAAAGAGTAGACTGGCCTTTTCACTGGATTTTTAATTTAATTCGATTGGAATTGAAAAACAGCTACTTGAAAATTACAAACTTTTGCTTTGTAAAAGACCCCATTAAGAAGATGAAAAAGACAAGCCACCAACTGGGAGAAAATATTTGGAAATCGTATGTACCAGATCCATCTATAGAATATATAAAGCATTCTCTAAAGTCAACAGTGAGAAAACAATCTGGTTTTAAAATGGGCAAAAGAGTTGAACAGACATTTCACCAAAGAAGACAGACAGTTGGCAAATAAGCACCCGAAAGATACTCAGCCTCAGTAGCCATCAGGGAAACGCAAGTTAGAATCACCAAGAGAGATCACTTATAGCCCTATGAGAATAGCTAAGATAAAAATTACTAATAATACCAAACACTGGCATGGATGCAGGGAAGCTGGATCTCTCAGACATCGGTGGCAATGTTAAACAGTTCAGCCACTCTGGGCATCTTGCAGTTTCTTAAAAAGTTAAACACATTTATATACAACTAAACAACAGTACCTCTGGGCATGTATCCTTGGCAGCTTAAAACTTATATTCACACAAAACTGTTCACAAATGTATGTGTAATAGCCAAAAACTGGAAGTGATGCAAATGCTCTTCAGACAGTGAATAGTTGACCACACAACCATATAGTAGAATACCATTCAGCAATAAAAAGGAACAAACTATTGATACATGAAACAGCTAAGGTGGATCTTAAGAACATTATGACGGCTGGGCGCAGTGCCTCACACCTGTAATACTGGCACTTTGAGAGGCCCAGGTGATTGGATCACCTGAGGTCAAGAGTTGGAGACCAGCCTGGCTAACATGGTGAAACCCTGTTTCTACTAAAAATACAAAAAATTAGCCGGGAGTGGTGGTGGGTGCCTGTAGCCCCAGCTGCTCTGGAGGCTGAGGTAGGAGAATTGCTTCAACCCAGGAGGTGGAGGTTGTGGTGAGCCGAGATCACGCCATTGCACTCTAGCTTGGGCAACAAGAGCGAAACTCGGTCTCAAAAAAACCCAAAAAGCACATTATGACAAGTGACAAAAGCCAGTCTTGAAAGATTACACATTGTATGATCTCACTTACATAAAATTCTTAAAATGACAAAGTTACAGAGAAAACAGAGAAATTAAATGGCTGCCAAAGGTTAGGGAAGGGGAGGGAGAGCCTAATTATAATAGAGCAGCACTAGGAAATCATTTGTGTGATGGAACAGTCCTGTATGGTGGTTGTGATTGTGCTTAAACAATTCTGTACATTTGATAAAACGTTATAGAAGTATACACAGAGACAGATAAAACATTTGAATGCATATGAATAACACTGAAATATGCATGAGGTGTAGTTAATTGTATCGTACCCATCAATATCCTTGTTTTAATAATGAACTATAGTTATGTAAAATGTTACCATGGGTGGCGGGTTTGTGGGACCTTTTATACTACTTTTACTCCTTATGAGTCTGTAATTATTTCAAAATGAAAAATTAAAGAAAGATACTTGATTCTATTGTGGGAAAATTTTTAAGCATGTTTGATATAAGAATCTATTTTTCCAGTGTACATTTTGTTAAATCTAGAATGTGCTATAAATATAAAGTATATACTGAATTTTGAAGACAGTATGAAAAACATAAAATACTTTGCTTATAATTTTTATATTGATTAAAATGACACTTTAAAATATATTGAATTAAGTAAAATGTATTATTAAGATTAATTTCACCCTTAAAAAACTTTTTAAAATGTGTCTTTTAGGATAATTTAAAATTACATATGTGATTCATATTATATTTTTATTGATTTCCTACTCTAAGCAAAGGTTCTTAATATGGTACTCTGAAAATGGACACCTATGTTAATGGGCATATGCATATGAGCAATTATTACCTAAGAGACAATATCCATGTTTTTTTTTTTACAATCTCATTAAAGTATAACTGGCATACAATAAGCTACATCTTTCACTCTGTGTAATTACTTTGAGATTCATCTATGTTGTGCATATCAATAGTTCACTCCTTTCCGTTGCTGAATTATATTGTATTGGACTGAAATATGCTTGTCCATTTACTTGTTCAAGGACATCTGGATTGTTCCCAGCTTTCGGCTATTAGAAATAAAGTTGCTGTTAACATTGGTGCACAAGTCCTTATGGGACATATGCTTTTATTTCTCTTGGGTAAATACCTAGATTGACACATATAGTAGTGAATGCTTAACTTTTCAAGTTATGAAACTGTTTTCAAAAGTGTTGTGCCATTTTCATTCCCACCAGCAGTGCATGAGCGTTCCAGTTACTCCATATCTTTCCCAACACTTATTGTCTGTCTTTTTGATTATCGCCATCATACTGGGTGTCAACTCACCATGATTTAAACTTGAATTCTCCTGCCTCAGCTTCCCGAGTAGCTGGGATTACAGGCATGCTCCATCATACCCAACTAATTTTGTATTTTTAGTAGAGATGGGGTTTCTCCATGTTGGTCAGGCTGGTCTTGAACTCCTGACCTCAGGTGATCCGCCCACCTCAGCCTCCCAAAGTGCTAGGATTACAGGCATGAGCCACTGCGCCCAGCCTATACCTTTCTTTTCAATCTGTATGCCTTTGTTATTTCTTTTTCTTTCATTAATACATTTAAGAATTAGAAATATAATTACATAATTACTCATAAGTAATCCTAGATATAGATATCTAGATATATATATACTCAGTATAACCTTTTAATTTTGCTAATGCTTCTCGGGTTGCGAGGTGTGAACCTAAAGTGACATTGCGAAAGAAGTGACCCTAAGGCAAGATGCTCCAAGCCCTCTGTTGTGCCTGCGTAAGGGCTGCTGGAGGGCGCCTTGGCTGTGCAGCAGCACCAGCGCTGGGAAAGCGCCCACTGTTTAGCCAGCTGTGGAAGGAGACGTCCAAGATGTCTCCTTCCCTGGAAGAGTTAGGAGACTCTGCTCCCCCAAGCTCTTGTGGTAGGCCTTATGGCTGTCAGGGAGGCCTGCAGACATCCGGGGGCTTATTTGCCTCTATGTGATGCTGTGCTTCAGTGGTCACACTCCATGTCTACTTTCATGTTCCACTTCTGCACTTGGTTTCTCTTTTTCTTAGAAGATAGAATCAGTAATAGTAACATAAATCTTAATGTCTTTTTTCTTTTTGACAAGTATGGAGAAAGTGCTGACACACTATGCTCCTTCCTTCACCTTGGCTATTTGAAAGTCCTGGGTCCCTGTCTCCAAGACACGTGATTTACCTGACCCTATCACTGACCATCAATGACTCGCCCTACCTACCTCGTCCCCTGATTTGTATGCAATAAAAGAGTGACCAGGCACTCAGGGCCACTGCCGGACTCCGCACTTTGGTTGGCAGTGGACCCCTGGGCCCAAACTCTGTTTCTCGTGATCTCAATGTCTTGTGTCTTTATTTCCACAGTTTCTCATCTCTGCACCAGTGGAGAGGGGCTCATAGGACCCTGTAGGGCTGGACCCTACAGTAACCTATGTTATAATGATGAATGGAAGTGATAGAATGGATATGCTTGCACTGTTCTTAAATGAAAAGCATTCAGTCTTTCACCATTAGGTGGGGTGTTAACTGTAGGCTTTTCATAGCTGCCCTTTATGTGGTTGAAGTTTCTTCTTTTCTTAGTTAAATTTTTTCATCATGAATAGATGTTGAATTTTTGTCATATGCTTTTCTGCATATATTGAAGTGACCATATGGTGTTTCTTTTTAAGTATATTAATATGGTGAATTACATGGGTTGATTTTCAAACATTAAACCAAACTTGCATTCTTGAGATAAACCTTTTATTTGGTAAAATTTATAAACAGTGCTTGTCACTATGTTCACAGGGGTCATGATATGTAGATTTGCTTTTCTGGTAATATCTTTGGTTTTGGTATCAAGGTAATGCTGGCTTCATAGATTGAGTTGCAGCATGGTTTTTTGTTTGTTTGTTTCAAGACAGGGTCTCACTCTGTTGCCCAGGCTGGAGTGCAGTGGTGCAGTATCAGCTCACTGCAGCCTTGATTTCCTAGGTTCAAGTGATCTTCCTGCCTCACTCTCCTGGTAGCTGGGACCACAGGTGTGTGCCACCACACCAAGTTGTTTTTTTTTTTTTAAGTTTTTGTAGGGGTAGGGTCTCACTATGTTGACCAGGCTAGTCTCAAACTCCTGGCCTCAATTCTCCCATCTCAGCCTCTCAGAATGCTAGGATTACAGGCATGAGCCGCTGCGCCCAACATGGATAGCAAAGTGTTTTATCCTCTTTGCTTTTCTTGAAGTTTTGTGTAGAATTGATATTCTTTCTGATTTTAATGTCTGGTAGAATTAACCAGAGAAGCTGTCTTGGATTGATGTGTTTTCTGAGTTTTGTTTGTTTCGTGGGGAGGTTTCTAACTGTAATAGCTTTGTTATTTATTATTTAATATCTTTGATAACTATTGAGCTATTCAGGTAATCTATGTCTTTTTGAGTGATCTCTGGAAGATGGTTTCTTTTAAAGATTTGTCCATTTTATCTAAGTTGTTAAATATCTTGCCTAAATAGTTGGTTTTAATATTTTCTTATACTTTTAATATCTACAACTTCTGTATTGGTATCCCCTCTCTCATTTCTATAATTAATAATTTGTATTATTTCTATTTTTTCTTGATGAATCCAGCTAAAGGTTTATCACTCACTGATCTCAAAAAAGCAGTTTTTTATTCCAATGATATTCTCTGTTTTTTGTTTTTTTATTTACTCTACCTTCTTGAACATTTGAAATATATTTACAATAGCTCTTTTAATGTCCTTGACTACTAGTTCTATTATCTGTACCATTTTTATTCTATTTTCATTGATTGATTTTTCTCCACAATGAAAGATATATTTCTATGCTTTTTTGCAGGCATAGAGTACACACATTATATATGTACAAGTTAAAGAATAATAGCAAAAAGAACAATGTCTACAACTCTAAACAACTTAACAAAAAGAATATTATCAATACCTTAAATCTGTCCCTGATCACATCCCTGTCTCCACCCACTCAAAGGTAACTACTATCTTGAATTTTATGTTAAACTAACTTTTATTTATTTATTTTTGCTTAGGTATGCAATCCTAAAATAATATATTAATTTTAACATTTTTAGACCTTTGTCAAATAAAATAATTTTAGGCTTACTTGTTTCACTCAATATGTTTCTAAAATTCAACCAAATAAACATGTATCTGTTCATCCATATTCTATCCTAAATGGTACTTCATTAAATGAATATTCAAAAAATTATCTACTATTTGCGGACATGAGAGCTATTTCCAGTTTTTCTTTTTGCTTGTTTGATTTCACTAGTACAAACAGTACTTCTATGACCATATTCGAATATGTATTTGGTGCACATATGCAGAAGTCTTTCTAAGATATATATCTTAGAGTAGTATTGCTGAGTTGAAAACTGTATGAATTTTCAACTTTACTGAATAACACTAAATTGCTTTCTGAAGTACTTGTACCAATTTACTCTTCAGTCAAAAGTGTTTAAGTGTTTCTATTGCTCTATATCTTCACCAATATTTGGTTTTGTCAGACTATATAGATTTGTCAGTCTGAGAGGAAAAACTGGCATCTATGAAAGTCATTTGTTTTCCCCAAACATTCCCAGTTATCCCTGCTTCCAAGCACATGGTAGAAGGAATTGCACTTCCTAAATCCATATGGTGAGTGCATTTGTTGTGACTTGTATTGAATTGTGAAGGAATGTATGTCAATCCCTAGCTGGAGCAATTAATTGCTGATCCAAACACCTCCATAGTTTCCTTCCCTCTGGCAGGGAGGCCTACAACATTGGAGGTGACTGCTGTGTAACCCTCGGAACATGAGTGACCATACTAAACAGATGACTGACCTCAGTTCCCCGATGACCTGAAATGGACCATTAATGTGAATGAGAAGTAAAATTTTGTTGGGATGATTCTTGAGTGTTAGTGGCAACAGTATTACCTAGCATATGATGACATACAGAATATTTCACTGTGGTTTTAACTTGCTTTTTCCTGCTTACAAATGAGACTGCACATCTTTTTAATGTTTTGTCTGGCCATTTTTTATTTCATAAAATGCCAGTTTATTTATTTATTTAAATCATCTTTCAAGGGGTTTGTCTTTCTCTTACTGATTTCTAGAAGTTCTATAGACATTTTGGATTCTCATCTTTTGTCAGTTTTGTTTCAATTCCTTTACACAGTATATGGTTTTTCTTTTAATGGTTCTTAAACAAAACTTTTTATCTTAGAAAATTTTGAGCATACAAAAGTAGAGAGAATATTATAATAAGCCTCCATGTAGCCATACCCAACTTCTATAATTTTGGACTCATAGTCAATCTTTTTGCATCTGTAATCTCTACCCATTCCTCCCATCCTCAGATTATTTTGAAGAAAATGCCAGACATTATATAGTTTCATCTGTGTATCTCTAAAGATGAGAACTCTTTGTGATTTAAAGGCCCAGTGTTATGTAAGGGTCTCTGTTCCAATCCCCCAACCTGTATAGGCTGAAGGCTTTCCCTCTTCCCCTCAAACCTCAGCGGTAGGCTTCCAGGGAGAGTTTGTGTCTCAGCTAATCAGATGACTAAACACACTTAAAAACTATTTTTCCATTATTATGCTAAAAACACTAGAAATAAATTAGTTTTACATGCACTCATGTTGCTTAGACATGTACTACTATGTATTATGTGTGCATAATTTTTACATGTGTGTGTTTACCACTATCCATTTAATCTATAAGCTTCTATTTCTATTCACCATGGTTTAAGTAATACCCAGCCCAATGTGATTCAGAAGTAAATGTATAATAAACTCTATCTGATGAAAGTAAAAGTCCCGGTGATTATTAGGATATCATGAGGAAAATAAACTCAAATAGTGGCTTGATTTTCATAGGCAATTCTAATGGCTATATAATAAATTTATCTCACCTGGAATAAAACATGGAATTTTCCCTGTTTTATTCATTTCAGTTTTCTTTCTTTCATACTTCTTCTAGGTAGTCTATGCATTGTATGTTCAGTAATGTTTTTGAAAGGCATATAACTCAAAATGCATGGTTGTACTAAGAATAAATGCACTAAACTGATATTACCATTATAGAAGATTTGGGAAGAACGTTCAATTATTCAGTCCCTTAAAATATATCATTTTATTGAGTTGCTTCTTCTAAGGCATTCATATACAGTGTGCTCTGTCTTTTAGAGTTTAACAATTCCATTTTCATACCTCTCTAAACACACAATTTTAATTGTTATTTTTAAAAACATACCACTAGTGATTTCTATACTATCTTGTTTTTACATAAATGTCTATATACAATATTGTTATGTTAATTAAAAATAAATACAACTGTTTTGTTATTGTTATATTAGCTTTCACTTAAACAAGGGAAAAGAAAGATTAAGTTGCTGACAGTGTACTGAAGAGTAGCTGTTAGAGACAGAATGCTTGTTCCTAGTACTGCAGGGAAAAATTAGCATTCAGACAAAAAATTTTCTCAGCAAGGCAATTTTACTTTCTACAGAAAGGGTACTGCTCATCAGCCATCTTGCCATAAGAGTACAATAAACAGAGGAAAGGCGGGCATATTTATTCCTTACATATTGGGTCCTTAATGCTGTGTCTGATCTCTGTTGGTTGGAGCCAGACCTCACAATCTAAAACTAAACCTGACTGGCTGACAGCTTAAAACTTTTCTGAATAGGTAAAGGCAATGGAGAACAAAAGGAAAAGAGGAAGTCCAAATAAGGTAGGGAGAGAAAGTTGCTTGTGAAAGGACTTAGAAAAGTAATAACATAAACATCTTGGTTAAAGTACAAGGATATAGCTCTGGGTAGCAGGGTGGTGATAGTGGCAGTGAGGGACTCACTGAGGTGCTCAGATTCTAGTAGCTGTGCCAGGATTTAACCACCACCATGTCAAGCAAAAGAGCAAAGACCAAGACCACCAAGAAGTGCACCCAGCACACAACATCCAATGTGTTTGCTATGTTTGACCAGTCACAGATTCAGGAGTTCAAAGAGGCCTTGAACGTGATTCACCAGAACAGAGATGGTTTCATTAACAAGGAAGATTTGCATTATATGCTTGCTTCATTAGGGAAGAATCCAACTCATGGGTATCTGGATGCCATGATGAATAAGCCTCCAGCCCCCGTGAATTTCACCATATTCCTTACCATGTTTGGTGAGAAGTTAAATGGCACAGATCCTGAAGATGTCATCAGAAATGTTTTCACTTGCTTTGATGAAGAAGCAACTGGCACTATTCAGGAAGATTACCTGAGAGAGCTGCTGACAACTCAGTTTATGAATAAGTTTATGAATGAGAAAGTGGATGCACTGTACAGAGAAGCTACCTGTTGAACAAAAGGGGAATTTCAATTACATTGAGTTTGCACGCATCCTGAAACATGGAGCAAAAGACAAAGATGACTGAAAGAACTTCAGATTCTAGCCAAATATTCCTTATTGCCACACGGTATTTCTGAGATTTTCTCTTGCATGCCCTTATCTTTACAGCTTTTGCATTTCCTGTTGCATTTATTCTCAGACATTTTTGGCACATGTATCTTTATACTAAGACTGGAAACAGGACTTTCTATTAATATCATTTTCAGAATAGAAAATAGCCCCTCCCCCTAATAACTGCAGTCTATACAGTCAATATATTTTTTCAGAGAAAGTTATTCACTCAATTTTTTCTGAACCATAATTAAAGTTGATGATTAAAAAAAGTATAAGGACATAGAATGTACTATGTGCCTGTGAGCATGTTCACCACAAATATCTTGGTTAAAGTACAAGGACATAGAATGCATTTATTCCCTTATATCTAACAGCTACATAGGATAGGACTTAACAGAGTGTTACAAACAAAAAGGAAGAAGGCTTTGAAGAAAGTCTTTAAAAGAAACTATTATCTCTAACATTTATTATTATTATTCTTTAACAAGAAGGGAAATTTTGAAGAGGAACTTTTTGCTTTCTACAGCAGCTGAAAAGACCAAAACAGGACCACTGGCTTTTCCTACCTATGCTCCTTTGGCTTCTGCCCTTTCATGTCCTATGTATGGCTGCCATCATGTGCATCTCTGTCATTTCTTCTCAGGGCCTGCTTGACACACTTGATCCAGAAAAGCTGTTTCCTCCTTTCTGACCATTGTTTGCTCAGTCAGAGCTCGTGTGCCTATAGATCTTCACACCTTATTCCAATGCCACCTGGCAGGGATGAGAGACACATATACATATGTGTGTGTGTGTGTGTGTGTGTGTATACATATATATATACATATATATGTGTGTGTGTGTGTGAATATATATATATATGTAACCTGCAAATATATATATATGTATATGTGTATATATATATATATGTGTGTATATATATATATATATGTGTATATATATATATATATATATACACACACACACACACACACACACACAGGTTACTGCTCCATTGCTCAGGCTAGGGTGCAGTGGCACCATCATAGCTCATTGCAGCCTTCAACTCCTGGGCTCAAGCAATCCTCCTGCCTCTGCTTCCTAAAGCTTTGGGGTTCCAGGTGTGAGCACCATGGCAGTGCATCCTTTTGATCCTTGTATTTGGCTTTCTTGACAAATCCAGTGCTCCCAGACTTCTAGCAGAAGCTCATTCTCCAGAGGTAAACTGCCGGGAATCCTGTGGGGTGGAAGAGGATTCTCTGAGCTCTTAAACCTGGTCCTAAGGTACTTCCTTGGCTACTTTATGTTTAACAATAGATTGCTAGTGATACTGATGAAACTCTTTTGTTTTAATATCTGACAAATTTCTTGCTAATCTTAATTACCAGAGCAACTCTAGGGAACAGTGAATCTTTAAACACAAGATTTTAACATGCTTTTTCCTGCATGTCAGTGTTCCTTTTATCTATACCTCTAATAGAACGTTTATTTCATTTGATGCCAAAGATTTGCCCTTTCTTTAATTAATTTTGCATACTGTATATGTTAGATTTTCCCCCATTATTCATATTTTATCCAGTTGTTCATCTGGGGACTAATTTAAGTAATTTGTATATGTCCTTAGTTTAAAATGGGTTTTGTATATTCAGTGAATATTTTGAAGAAAAACCAACCATAACATGACAAATGCATATCTTCTAGAATTTTTATTTCTAAACTCCATGGAACACTTCTGTGTGACTTTCTGTAATATCAAATCTCAGGCAAAAATGACTTACTGTATTAATCTGTTTTTACACTTCTGATAAAAACATACCCCAGACTGGGCAATTTACAAAGAAGTTTAATTAGACTTACAGTTCCATATGGCTGGGGAGGAGGGCTCGCAATCATGGTGGAAGGCAAGGAGGAGCAAGTCACACCTTCTGTGGATGGCAACAGGTAAAGAGAGCTTGTGTAGGAAAACTTCCCCTTATAGTAACCATCAGATTTTGTGAGACGTACTATCATGAGAACAGCATGGAAAAGACCTACCCTCGTGATTCAGTTACCTCCCACGGGGTCCCCCCACAACACATGGAAATTCAAGATGAGATTTGTGTGAGGACACAGCCAAACCATATGACTTGTACTGCTCTATGACTCAGCTGATTCATTTCAAAACGCCTTTTTCTGAGATGTGTCAATGGAGAAGGAAAGTGCTGGGCATAATGAACTGCCGGTTTCTCCCCAGTTCTGACTCTTGCCTGCAGAGCCCTATCATTGCTTACGTACCCAGAAATCCCAAAGCTCTTTGGAGCACCCAGGGGATTTCACAGGTCTATAAAAAAAGAACAACCTGTAAACTGGGCTTGGTGATTCTGTGGGGATACAAACCAACATAATATGTAATGGAATAAACTACTGCATTAGCCAGTTCAGAGCCCTAAAGCTGAGCTTGTTAGAAGAACCACCACACTTTCAAGTAAACGAATAGGGTGGGGGTCCCAGAGGGAGAGGAATCTACCCAGAATCCTCTTCAATTCAGCCCTGAGCTTTTTATCAAGGGCTTTCTGTGTACAGAGTTTAAGGTTAGAGACTTTTAACCTTTCTTTCACTCGTGGACCGGAAAGACAAACTCTAAAAACTTAAGGGGCACTATTAAATTCCATAAACTAAATACTTGTCCCAAGATGAACAATTCAGAGTGTAACAGTTCCTGTGGGCTGAATCCAAGTATATGACATAATTTAGAAATCTACCAGTGTGTCTCCAGAGAATGCATTTTCATTTTTCCATAATATAACACATGCCTATAAAATCCATCTAACATGATCAAATCCATCACTTTTAAAGGAATGAAACTATTGGGGCTGAAGTTTTCAAGCATGCCCTCACATATAGTTCCTACGAATGGACTTAAGAGCTGATTTGGGTTGGCTAGGTGCGGTGGCTCAAGCCTGTAATCCCAGTACTTTGGCAGGCCAACACGGGTGAATCACCTGAGGTCAGGAGTTCAAGACCAGCCTCACCAACATGGAGAATCCCCGTCTCTGCTAAAAATACAAAATTAGCAGGGCATGGTGTTAAATGCCCATAATCCCAGTTACTCAGCAGGCTGAGGCAGGAGAATCGCTTGAAACTGGGAGGCAGGTGTGGCAGTGAGCCAGGATCGTGCCATTGCACTCTAGCCTGGGCAACAAGAGTGAAACCCCATCTCAAAAAAAAAAAAAAAAGCTGATTTGGAGGGAAGCACCCAGTTCCAATATGCTTGACTTCAAAGAACAATCTAGCCATATCTCAAATAATTGTCCTCCTCAACAGAGTGCTCAACATGGGTTGCAGTGGGTGGTACACAGGGGAAGAAACTCATGGAATGGTGGAGGCAGCCCCCTAGTCAGCCAGGTGGGTCAAATCAGATGTAGGGTCAGTGGGATCACATTTATAAGCTTGGAATACATTGCCACCTAGAGGGAACCCAGGTATCTAGGTTTCCATCCTGCAATGATTCAGTCCCTTTATGGGGCCTTCCTGTAAATCATTAAAACAGCACCAACTCCTCTCCAGCACCCAGCCCACTGAGTTCTCAGCAGCATGGTTGCTGTGGGCATCAGAGCTGATTTCTGTTAGTTGATTGGTCGCATCCAGCTGATCATCTTTCTGCTCCAGGTACACTGCAACTTCTATACCTAGGCTCACCTTGGTTATGATAACATCAGTGTCTAAAGTTTCCTTAATAGGCTGTAACAATAATCTCTGTCTCATCTATCATCATGTGGCCACCTATTTATTATCCAAAAAAGTTATTAAAAATAACCAAGCCTTTGGACTCAGGAAAACCATTAGAATCAATTTGATTTCCCTTGCAGTTGGGAAATGAATTTTAAATTATTCATGTTAGCACCCTCCAGATAAATTGAATTTTTAGAGTGTTTAAGAAAAGCTTCACAGACTGTATTTGACATTAACAGATTGTATTTTTTAAATATTAATTTTATATTAACCATTGCTTTTTGACAGTCATCTGACCAACGATTTCAAGAATCATTAATGTTAATAAGGAAAGAAGTAAAACCTTAACATTTTAATATTATAAAACATTTTTTCCAACTTTTGTTTCCAGCTATATGACTCACTAGATATCTGAGAAGCTTTTCTGCCACTTAAAAATGTTGGATAAGGCCAGGTGCAGTGGCTCACACCCGTAATCCCAGCGCTTTGGGAGGCCAAGGCAGGTGGATCACCTGAGGTCAGGAGTTTGGAATCAGCCTAGCCAACATGGTGAAACTCCGTCTCTACTAAAAATACAAAAATTAGCTGGGAGTGGTGGTAGATGCCTGTAATCCCAGCTACTCAGGAGGAGGAGGAGGCAGGTGAATCACTTGAACCTGGGAGGTAGAGGTTGCAGTGAGTTGAGATCACACCACTGCACTCCAGCCTGGGCGACAGAGTAAGACTATCCAGAAAAAAAAAAAAAAGAATTCTGGATAAGATAGTTTTTTTAAAAACATTTTTAAAAATGTGCACCTAAGCTTACAGGAAAGTCAAGGAAATCTTCTAAGGCCAGAAAACTAAGAAGGAACCCAGAGAAAAAGAGCCCTGCATTTGGCATTGCCCCGAATGCATCTGCCAGGAGCTGGCAGCCTCCAGTGGGGGCCTAACCTTTTGCAGTGTAGAATTTATCCTCCAACCTAGAGTTCTTGTGAAGTGAAAGGTGGTGCTATTAATAATATATGAGGATTTCTGCTGCTTCTTGGGATGTAGAAAGCTATGAGAGAATGTCATTCCAATCCTAACAACAAGAAAATGATGAACGGTGTACAATATTATAACTTTATTGCCTTAAACGCTTCAGAGACTTGAGGTCACAGGCAACCAGGAAAGTGAACTTCAAAGGATAAAAAGCATCTCTAATGAGAGTCAGGATACGGAATTGTCGCACCTTTGGCAGAGTATGGGAGGAAGAGGGGGAGGCCACGGAGTGAGTAAGAAGAAATATTTTTGACAAGATAATGAATTCCTTACTTTGGGAGGCTGAGGTGGGCAGATCACTTGAGGTCAGGTGACCAACCTGGCCAACATTGTGAAACTCTGTCTCTACCCCCACAAAAAAAGTAGTTGCGTATGGTGCTTCGTGCCTGCAATCCCAGCTACTTGGGGGGCTGAGGCACTAGAATCACCTGGTCCCAGGAGGTGGAGGCTGCAGTGAGCTGAGATCACGCCACTGCACTCCAACCTGGGCGACACAGAGACTGTCTCAAAAAGAAAGAATTCCTAAAGACTGAGTATGCACTCATATCTCGTATTAATTTAGAATAACTGTGAGGCCCAGACACAAACAGTTCACACACACTCCCGAGCTTCTCTCCACAGTCTCCATGGGGAAGAGGGGGTGCTCTTGAGGAAGACTGAGGCAGGGCAAAAGGCTGGAGAGAGCCCCCATTTGGTGGCACGATGCGGGAAGAGGTGGCTGCCCGGACACCTTGATGCTCCTCTCATGGGAGCTAAAGCCTTAATTAAGCTGTCAGGAAGAAACAGCAAGCCCTCGAGAAGCAAAGTCCTCTGCCTCTGCAGGGCGGCTAGCAATCCCATCTTCTGGGGAAAGGATAGAAGCAAAAGCCATCTGCCCCTGAGGAGAGACAGTAAAGCTCTTTGAGGCCTGGAAGCTATACCAGAGGACAGCCAAGGTCTGCTTCTCCTCCCACAGGGGCAGGAACCTGTCCAGACAAGGGACAGGCTGCTCAGCTGATTAGCCACAGGGGCACAGACCAAGATGGAATATGGTAGAGAGTGGATTTGGTAGGGGCAGAAAGAAAACACCCAGCACAATGACTAAAGAATTTTGAGAGAGATAGAGAGACAGAGGAATAAGAAGCTAGAAGAGAGACATAAAATAACCAAACAAAATTCTATAAATGAAAAATATCAAAATTGTATTCATTTCAGTTGATAAGCAGCCGATGAGATAGTGATATGGTTTGCCTGTGATCCCACTCAAATCTCATCTTGAATTGTAGCTCCCAAAATTCCCACATGTTGTAGGAGGGACGCAATAGGAGATAATTGAATCTTTGGGGTGGTTCCCCCATACTGTTCTCATGGCAATGAGTCTCACAAGATCTGATGTTTTGTTGTTGTTATTTATTTATTCAGAGACAGGGGCTCTCTCTGTCACCCAGGCTGGAGTGCATTGGTGCAATCTTGGCTCACTGCAACCTCTGCTCCCAAGTTCAAGTGATTCTCCTGCCTCAGCCTCCCCAGTAGCTGAGATTATAGGCACGTGCCACCACACATGGCTAATTTTTTGTATTTTCAGTAGAAAAGGGGTTTCACCATATTGGCCAGGCTGGTCTCAAACTCCTGACCTCAGGTGATCTGTCCGCTTTGGCCTCCCAAAGTGCTGAGGTTACAGGCATGAGCCACCATGCCCAGTTGAGGTCGGATGATTTTATAAGGCATTTCCCCTTTCATGTGGCTCTCATTTTCTCTCTCGCCTGCTGCCATGTAAGACAGTCCTTGCTCTTCTGCCATGATTGTGAGGCCTCCCCAGCCTTATGGAACTGCAAGTCAGTTTTTCCTCTGTCTTTTATAAATTACCCAGTCTTGAGTATGCCTTCATTAGCAGCATGAGAATAGACTAATACAGATAAACTGATAGATGGCCAGCAAGAAGAAGTGTAGCAGAAGATAAGTTACCCAAGCAATGTAGGAAAAAAAAAAAAAACAGTGAAAAATATGAAAGAAGGATTAGGAAGCACTAAGTGAGAAAGTCTAACATATGTCTAGTTCACTCACATTTTGGGACAGATTAGGCAATATTCAAAGAGATCATGGCTACTTCCCATAATTGAAAAAAAAAAAAAAAGACCATGACTATTTATTTACTCTGACTACAAAAACCCAGAAGAGAAGTCGTAACTCTTAGATTCAAGAAGACCAATAGGTCCTGAGCAGGATAAATAAAAATAAAGTCACATTTAGATACACTGTAAAAAAGCTTCAGATTCCCCCAGAGAGGAAAAAGAAAAAAAATGCCAAAAAGAAACAATAACTAGATTAATAGTGGACTTTTTATTGGCAAGAAAACATGTCAGAACACAATGGAATAATCTCTTCAAATTGCTGAAGGAAACTAACTGTCAGCTTGAATCCTATACAAAGCTAACTTAGATTCCAAAGGAAAGAAAGACACCCTTATAAAGAAGCTTTAAAAGGTTATTTTTTAGGAAGAAAAAAGAATACAGAAGAAAGATCTAACAAACAAGAAAGAATTTTGAGCTAAGAAAATAGGAAACTTCTGTTTAAATCTAAATTAACATTGACAGTATAAAACCACAGTAATAATGGCTAATTTCTGGTGTTTAAAAAGTGAGATTGAGTTAAAATACTAGGAAGAAGAGCATATAAATAGGAAGCCAGGAATGAAAGGTAAAGCAGCCTCACTGCTCTTTGATTGTTGGTCAGAATGGTAAGGATATAAATAAACATTAGGCTTGGTTAGTTTACATGTTAAAATGCCTAGGGTAACTTCTAAATGAATAGAAACAGTGTTTATAACTTCTAAATAAATACAGAAAAAATGAAAAAATCATTTAATGCAAAAGAAAGCAAGAGGGAGAATATATAGAATGTAAAATAATTATCTCCTTAAGACTGAATATTTTTAGTTTAATCAACATTGTCTTCTAGCACAGAGACACTAACAAAATGTATTCACTGGGAAATTTCTTTCTTTCTAATCTTCAGGTTGTTTAAAGTAATTTATATCCATATAGCAGATCTTTTGCTTTTTCTTTTCTTTCTTTCTTTCTTTTCTTTTTTTTTTTTTTTTTTTTTTTGAGACAGAGTTTCACTCTATAGTCCAGGCTGGAGTACTGTGGTGCTATCTCTGCTCACTGAAATCTCTGCCTCCTGGGTTCAAGTGATTCCCCTGCCTCAGTCTCCTGAGTAGCTGGGATTACAGGTGCACACCACTATGCTGGGCTAATTTTTATATTTTTAGTAGAGATGGGATTTAATCATGTTGGCTAGGCTGGTCTCAAACTCCTGACCTCAGGGCATCTGCCTGCCTTGGCCTTCCAAAGTGCTGGAATTATAGGCATGAGCCACTGTGCCTGACCCTTTTTCTTTATTTAATTTACTGGTTTTCCCTGTCCCCTCATTTTTTCTCTCTCTCTTTTCCTTCTTCCATCTGTTTATCTATCTGCCCATCTATTAATATCACCTATTTATCTCTCTATCCATCCATCCATCCATCCATTCATCCATCCATGCAATCATCCATTCACTTCTCCTTCTATACCCCCAATGCTCTTTTCTTCTAAACACCTACCTATTACGCTCCCACCTATCTATTCTTTCATTCATTCACTTTATAACCAGAATCTTTTTTTCCAACCCAGACCTCGCTCCAAGCCCTGCTACTTGACATCTCCTTAGACATTTCATAGGTGCCTCAAACTTCACATGTCCCAAATACAACCCTTGGTTTCATCCCCACACAAAGTACCCCCCCACCACCCAAGCCTTCATCATCACAGCAAGTGGCACCACCAACCGTTTAACTGCTCAGCCATAATCCTAGGAGTCACCTTGATGATGCTTTGTCTCATGCCTCACATTCCATCCTCAGCAAGTGTTGGCAGATTTTACCCTGAGTCTGATGGTGTCTTGCCATCTCCACTGCTACTATCCTCTGTCCAAACCATCAGCCTTTCTTCGAAAACCCTGGAATAATCACATAGCCACCGTGCACCTTGCTCTTCTTAATATCCTTTCCCACAGCCACCAGAGTGATCTTTTCAGTGTGAATCAGAGCATGTCATCCCATTCCTAAAAGCTCCTGTGGCTTCCCATTGTGTCTAGAAATAAACAGAAAGTCTCCACTATGCCCCACGTGGCTGCTAGGATCTGACATCTACTCAGCCTCTGAACTGGTCTTCCTCTGCGCATTACATTCCTTTGGCTCCAGCTCCACTGGCTGCCTTCCTATTCTTCCAGCACGCCCAGCTCGTGTCTGACTCAGGCCTTTGGATCTGCTGTTCCCTCCTCCAGACCTGCAAGATCTGTTCTCTGCTGAAATGTCACATCCTCAGAGAGACGTTGCCTGAGCATGCTGTTTTATGTTCATGTGAACATTTATTTTTCAGCATTTGAAGTTATCCTTTAAAAGAAATAGCTCATCATCTGTGCCTCTTGAGGGCAGGGACTTTGTTTGTTGTTTTATTCTCAGGGTCTATACCTATGCCTGGATCATAGTGGGGCTCAGTTCTTGTTCGTTGAATGACTGTTGGGCTTTAATTAATTTCACAACTTGGAGTGGAATTAGCAATCTACATTGATATGAAAAATGACTTAAATTCCTATGACATATCAAATTAAGGCATAATCAGCCAATAAAAATACCTTTGCCACAAATTTGACGAATCAAAGGTTAATTATTATGTAAAGAGTTACTACAAACAAATAAAAAGAACACTAACACACTAGTTAAGGGGGTATTATAGTCCAGGCAGGACCCCACCTATCAGAGCTAACAAACATTTGTATCTCCTCCGTCATGGTTTTGAGGTCTCCTGCCTCCTTAGGATTATAGGGGGCCCAGAATCTCTCCTGGTGTCATGAAACAGGAGGTGATCCTCCAATATTGTGCTGACATACTTACATTCCTCATGGACCCTTTGAAAACAGCCCCTCCGTTTTCTTTTTGCCAGGTTTGGGTGTAAGGCTTATTTGTGTTAGGCCATGCTGCCATCCTGTGAGAACACTTCAGAAGGCTCCATCCCCTCACACTGCACTGCATAAGAGTGGGCATGGGATGCCATCCTTAAGAACCACCCCACCCACTCCCAAGACATGATGAAGTATGCTCCCTTCACTCCCTACTAGATCAGTTCTGCCTTCCCTCCCACACAGTGTCCACCTTCCTCAGTCAGCCTTATTGGAAAAAAGACTCCTGCATGCTCTGCACAGAAACTCAGGCTGAAGTTTTGCAGTCTGAGAATGTTTTGACCACTCTCAGATGCTAGAAGAGCCAAGAACCCAAACTCAACACAAATTCTTCATGGAGTGAGAAAGATTCTTACACTTGTCCTAAGTCTCATTCATAAGCAAGAACAAGGCAGATGTTAGTAACACAATGACTATTTTGATATATATCCTTTGCCAAATAGAATTACTCTGATAAATGTAAATAAATACTCTCCTTTTCTAAGTATAGGGACCATCAATAATTACCAGGTTTTTTATTTCTCAAATTACAAAATACTTAATACCTATTCTATCAATGCAAAACACAGGTAAGAACCGGACATTTGTGGAGGGATTATATAGCATCCATTAGGTTCATTTTTTTTTACACTTTGCAAAACTGAGTTAGTGCATGTGAGAATTTATTTATTATTGCAAGCAAATCAACTTAAGTATTACAAACAATCTAATCACTGTCTTATTTTGAAAGCATTAAGATAACTTACATTGCTAAGCATTCAATTGATCTTTTGTTATTTGTCTTGTATTTTCAAATGATTATATTTCCCTGCAGACAGTGGCAATACCAATGAGAAATAGGATGTCCTTTCATCAATGATGTAGATTATTTCATTTCCAAATATTCCCATATTATGCTTGCATGTGTTTCATTCTTAATATTCCAAAGTCAATCTGTTCCCCAATAGTTTTTTTTATTAGAAAGGAAAATATTTCACATCAAACATTTTAATAATATTGTGAATCCAATTTGAAATATTTTTTAAATGTGATAAAGTGCCAATAGCATTAATGTACAAAGAAACCATCTAAATTGATATAAAAATGACTTAAATCTGTATAAATCAAATTAAGGCAAATAATAAGCTAATAAAAATGCCTTTGCCACAAATTTGACCAAAGGTTTATAATTACTATGTAAACAGTTATTACAAACTAATAAGAAGAACACTCACACACTAATTAAGGGGCCCTATAGTCCAATGTTTAAGAGCTCAGGCTCTGGAGTTAGAGCTGGGCTTAAATCCAGGCTCTGTCACATTCTGTGTGATGTTCGACAAGATCTGTATCATCAGTATACCTCTTAGAGTTCTAATTGGTAATACAGATATAATAAACATGACTGCTTGCAGTGTAATTGAAAAGAGTAAGTAAGATCATATATGAACAACTTTTGGTGCAATTACCAGGACTCAGCACTTACTATTATTTTGCCAAAAGATATGAATAGGCAGTTTGCAAAAGAAGAAATACAAATGACTAGTAGACATAAGCAGAAAGTTAATCTCCCTAGGAATCAGTTAGATACAAATGAATACAGCAACAGGAGGCCATTTTTTCTTAGAGAATTTGCATTTTAAAATATATTCCAATCCTCTACTGTGATACATGTAGTGAGTTCTGGAATGAATATAAATTCAGACAATATTTTCAGAAGGTAGCTTGGTAATGTTTACCTAGTGCTTTGAACATTTTCATAGCCTCTGACCAAGGCTTCAGCCACTGTTCTACTCCAGTGGGCCTTATACATTGTAGTTTGAACTGGGGCTCCTGCCAGCAACATTTATATAGAATACACTATGTTTGGTGCTCCTAGGGTTGTACAGCTAGTGGCCCTGCCGTTGACATGTTCAACTTACAGCAAGCAAGCCTAAGAAAATAAACAGAAAGGCACATATGGATTTATGTGTAAAGATGTTTGGCCAAAAGTAATTCACAAAAAGGCAAAAACTGAGAAACAACCTAAATTTCAATCAATGGAGGAATAACAACATAAATTATTGTAGATTAATAGAAAGGAATTTTATATTGCCATTAAAAGTCACATTAGGAATCTATAATGACACGGGAAATAATCGTACAAGTTCATTCTGAAAGGAAAATAGCTTTATTACTGCCTCCAACTAGAAAAGTAAAATGTACTCATTTTAAAAATTACACAATCTAGAAAAACTAAATAAAGTAGACACTAATAATTTTAACATTCCAAAGCAGACATTTTTTATACAGGTCCTAACAGTTTTTCCACGTGAATGTTCATATTGCTATGTAATGTAAAGTGCAAAAATTAGGCTGCTAAATTGCTAATTCCCAAGGTCGGCGGCGGGTGGGGGGCGTGAAGTACTAAAGTATTTATTCATGGTGGAGGGAAGATAGACCATTTCTTTTTTTGTTTTACTTATCTCTTTCTCGCCTCTAACATGTCTACAGTAAGCATGAATTACGTTATAAGAAAAACATCTTAAATAACATAAATGCTGTAAATGACTTTTTCTTACTTAAATTATGACTATTTCTTTCAGAGCTCTGAAAGATGGAATATTTTTTAAAAAGACAATATTCCTTTTGCAAAAATGAGAACGAACACTCATTAATCACTGTGCCGTCTTTTAATGAAAACCTGCAAATACATATGCAAATAAGCTGAATTCCCGGTGACAGGAGGCGCTACAGAAGAGAAGGTAATGATAGAGTTTGAAAAATAGGAGTGCAGAGGAGGCTTAGCAGTGGTAGAGGCTTCCTATTCAATGCCTTAAAAGAGTTGTATTAATCTGATAGTGTCCCACCTACCAGTAATGAAATAAGATCATAAGCAGCATTGAAAATCAAAAGCTCATCATTGTGGCATGACACATAGAGTAAAACAGAATACGTATATGGAGACCCAGATCAAAATGAAAACGTAGAGAGTTGTAATGTTCTTCAGACATTTTCATAAGTCCTGCCAGATCATCCTGTTTAACTACTTGACAAGTTTAGTCTGTATTACCCATGTTAAACCTCCTATGGTATTTTTATCCAATATCACACATTTGGATCAAAACTTTAAAATAGCAGTTCAACATTCAAACATTTTGTCTACACAATTACATACACTCACGCCTAAGACCACAAACTGAGTAAACCCAATGTCCCTCAAGATTGTTAGCATTCAGCAGAAAAAGCTTTAATGTCACAAGAGGGTCTGAAGCATTAAGGTTCTTGAATACGACTGTCCCAAGGAGAATTGGAGGTAAGCTTATAGGAAATTAAATTCCTTGGACACAGTAGAAGAGAAGAGAGACAGCATCCTATTGTGTTAATCCCGTTTCTGCCCTTTCATGTGGAAAATCAGGACAGCCTGCTGCCTTTAAATGGCTTGAGAATCCAGAACAAAGATAAATGCTGAGCTGGATTCTACATTTTTGAAATTCTATTATAGGAAAGATTCTTGAGTTAGAGAAGGAATATGTGAAAACAGCAAAGCACCATCACTGCCCTCCAGGATCTTCCCATCATATGAGAGAGACAGGTAGAAAGACAACTGGAAAACATAGCACTTTTCTCTCTTTTTTGGGTGGGGGAAGGGGAACAGGTCTTGCTCTGTTACCCAGGCTGGAGTGCCGTGGTGTGATTTCAGCTCACTGCAACTTCTATCTCTTGGGTTCAAACAATTCTCATGCCTCAGCCTCCTGAGTAGCTGAGTTTACAAGTGTGTGCCACCATACCTGGCTAACTTTTCTATTTTTAGTAGAGACAGAGTTTCTCCATGTTGGCCAGGCTGGTCTCAAACTTCTGGCCTTAAATGGTTTGCCTGTCTTGGCCTCCCCAAATGCTGGGATTAAAGGCGTGAGCCACCACTCCTGGGTCAGACCTTTTTTTTTTTTTTTTAAGATGGAGTATTACTCTATCACCCAGGCTGGAGTGCAGTGGTGTGATCTCGGCTCACTGCAACCTGTGCCTCCTGGGTGCAAGTAATTCTCTGCCCTGGCCTCCAGAGTAGCTGGAATTACATGCACCCACCACCATGCCTAGCTAGCTTGTATTTTTAGTAGAGACAGAGTTTCACCTTCTTGGCCAGGCTGGTCTTGAACTCCTGACCTTATGATCCACCCGCCTCAGCCTCCCAAAGTGCTGGAATTACAGGTATGAGCCACCATGCCCTGCCGGCCTGGAATTTTTTAAGTGCTGAATTGGTGGCATTCTCTAGAGAAAGAGAACCAATGGAGAGAGATATACAGAAGATATATGTATAGGATATATGATATATGTAGATTAGATATAGATATAATAGGAGATACATATGCAGTCAGCTCTCCATATTTGTCGGTTCTACATGAATGCATTCAACCAACCAAAAATATTAGAAAAAACAATCAAAATTACAATACAACAGTTAAAAATAATACAAATAAAAAACAATGAAGCATAACAATGAGTTACATAGCATTTACGTAGTATAGGTATTATGAGCAATCCAGAGATGATTCCAAGTATACAGGAGGCTATGCATAGGTTATATGCAAATACTACACTATTTTATATCAGACACTTGAGCATGTGCAAATTTTGATATCTGAGTCAGGGTTTTGGATCTAATCTCCCCTGGATACCAAAGGACAACTAACTGCATAGGAGATACAGATAGATGACAGATAGATAGATGGATAGAAAAGATATTTACAGAAGAAATGTATATAGGCAATATATAGAGATGAATAAAAGAGATATTTATAGAAGAAATATATATGAGAGATATATATACAATCTACATATAGGATATATAGTGGATATATATGATAGATATATTTAGGAATATTATATATGGTAAATCTCATATCTCATACATCTATATATCTCATAGATATATATTTATATGAAAAAATATATGACCGTATGAGATATACAGATAAGAGAGATTTAGTATATGCAATTGACTCACTGATTGTGGAGTGAGTCCCAGATCTGCAGGATGCGTTGGCATATGAGAGACCCAGGAGAGCTGATGGTATAGTTCCTATCAAGACAGTAGGCTGGAACCCCAGGAAGAGCCAGTGTTTCAGTCTGAATCTGAAGGCAGGAAAAAAGCTGATGATCTCTTCCAAAGAAAGAGTTTTCTCTTACTCCCAAGGAAGTGTCAGCCTTTTTGTTTCCTGCAGGCCTTCAACTGATTTGATGGGGCCCATCTACATAATTGGGGACAATTTGCTTTACTCAGTGTGCTGATTTAAATGTTAACTTCATCCAAAAACTCACAGAAACACCCAGAAATAATGTTTGACCTCATATCTGGGCACCCCGTAGCCCAATCAAGTGGACACATAAAATTAACCATCACACCTGAGTTAAGCACTGTAAACATTATGGTTTACTTAATTTTTCACCCTTTCAATGTCAGCCAAGAGGAATGGGAGTTTATGTGGATGAGGACAAAAATTTTGGGGTATAAAGAGTCAGCTAAAATCCTTTTGCCTCTCTGCTGCTACCACCATTGAGGGTGGATGGTAAGTGCATTGGTCTGTGATACCACCTTTCTGTCCAAGCGGAGGGTTTTATTTTCACATATTCAGAACACATAAGAAGTTGTGAGATTTTTTTTTCTCCAAAGCAATTTTTCTAGCTGTGGTGTGAAGTATTTCTCAGGCATAAACATCACCTTTCAACCCCATCTGAGCTGAAAATCCCATTTCTAATCTTCTTTATGATTGAGAAATGATAGAGTGGATTTGCTGGAAAACATCTGCCTCGCTGACAGCTGGCTGTTCTTGTGGGAGTGACCCTAAAGTAACTGCCTATTGTTTCTGTGTATTCATTGAGAAGTATATTTTAAAGATCATAACATGAACGAAAATTTGAAGAATTGCCCCACATTGATTGAGAAATTTTCATGCTAATGTTAGATTCTAATTTATTTTTTCATATTATGATGTCTGTGGTTACATGATCTTGATAAGAATTTGATTCCCTTTTTCCTTCATGACCAGAGATAGTCCCGACAAAATCATGGAGCAACATTAGCTCTTACCATTTCCAGCCAACCTCTTCGACAGTATAATCTGTTCTCTGAATCCCATCTCTCTTATCAAAGCTCTAAACCTTAGCAGTATGTCAAAATCACCTGGGAATTAAAAAAAAAAAAAAAGGCTTTTGTTTGGGTTCTACCTTCCACCACCCTCAGATTCTGATTTGCTCATTCTGGGGTGTGATCTGGGAGATTTCTAAAAGCCTTCTGAGTGATTCTCATGCATACCCCGAGTTGCAAACCGTCACCCTAGGACCCTTGTTACTCAAAATTATTTGCATCACCTTCAAGCTTGTTAGAAATGTGGGGGCTGCCTCAGAACTGCTGAATGTGAATCTGTATTTTAGCAAGACCAGTATGTGGCTATATTAAAGGTTGCATAGGCCTGTCTTATGTGTTGGTCCCCCCTTGAAATTAAATTCAGCTTTTGGGGATGGGGAAACTCACCAATGTGAAAATTGTTATTTTATTTAATTCTTTCAGTTCCCCAGAAATGAACAAACTATAACAGATGTTCACTGTATTTGAGTAAGTTTAAGAAGTAAAAGTTATAACTATGGAACTTTGAGCAACTGGAAGTTGAACAGGATGGAGGTTTTGATTAGAGAATAATGTTGATACCTTGAAATCCTTGTACTCAGGCAAATGGCTTCTTAGTCTCCCTGTAGTATGCCTGTCCCTGCCAGGGTCCTTGGGGTCAGGAGCACAAGTCCTATGAGTTCCCCAGAGCCTGCCCTGCCCCAAAGTTTACATTTTAGGCAAAGAAAAATGACAGTATCATCCTAGGTTCAAATTGAAAAACATAAGTAGGCCATGCACAGTGGCTCATGCCTATACCAACAATTTGGGAGGCCAAGTTAGATAGATTACTTAGGCCCAGGAGTCTGAGACCAGCCTGGACAACATTGTAAAACCCTGGCTCCACTAAAAATTTTAAGAAGTCTCCATGTGCCTGTAGTCCCAGCTGCTCGTAGGGCTGAGGAGGGAGGATGAATTAAGCTCAGGAGGTCAAGGCTGCAGCAGTGAGCTGTGATCGCATCACTATATTCCAGCCTGGGCAACAGAGATGAAAGCAAAAGAAAAAAGGAAGAAAGGGAGAAAGGGAGGGAGGGAGGGAGGGAGGGAAGAAGGAAGGAAGGAAGGAAGGAAGGAAGGAAGGAAGGAAGGAAGGAAGGAAGGAAGGAAGGAAGGAAGGAAGGAAGGAAGGAAGGAAGGAGAAAAAGAAAAACGTAAGTATTCAAGCAAAGAACATGTATTTTAAAGATTTCTCATCTGACTAAAGTCTGAAACAGGAAAATACTTACAATAACAGCAGACTGAAATTTAAAATAAAAACTAAAGGGTAAGTTGTTGGGTTTTTTTTAGTGTGTATTGGAATGAATCAGCCAAAGATGGGTTCATATCAATGCCTGTAACCTTGACAAATCATTTACCCTCTCTAATGTTTTGTTTTCTTAACCAAAAAAAGCAGGGATGGTAATACCTACACCTAGAGTTGTTGAGCATTTTAATTAAGATAGTATATTGTTTTCTAGCCTCAGTTTCCCCAAATGGAATGAAGATAACAATTCTCACTTCAGGATTGTTATGGGTATATGATAATGTATACAAAGTGCTCAGCATGGTCCTGGCACATAGAAAATGATTACTTATGGAGAGTGACTTTTCTATATCACTAATGGCAGAAAACATGGTGAGAGTGGTCATAATAGTTGCAGCAGTAGTAGTAGTACTCATCAAATGTTGGTTTCCAGTCCTTCATCTTATAGGGGCCAATTTTGGAAGACAGCTTAAGTAATTTTTCTATACTTTTACTGAAATTTACTTTGAAATTCCACCAGGTTCTCCATCGAAGGAGACTGGGTGGGGACATGTCCAGATGTAAGACATTATCATTTAGTGATTGAATGTGTGTATGTGTGTGTGTGTGAGAGAGAGAGAGAGAGAAAGAGAAAAAGAGAGAACTTGAGAGACAGAGAACTTTAGTATGCTCTTTTATATTATACATGCCACTTCCTAAAGATTCTGATGTATGGCCAGGCGCAGTGGCTCACACCTGTAATCCCAGCACTTTGGGAGGCCAAGGTGGGCAGATCACCTGAGGTCAGGAGTTCGAGACTAGCCTGGCCAACATGGCAAAATGCCGTCTCTACTAAAAATACCAAAATTAGCCAGGCGTGGCGGCGGGCACCTGTAGTCCTAGCTATTTGGGAAGCCATGGAATCACTTGAACCCAGGAGGCAGAGGTTGCAATGAGCCGAGATCGCACCACTGCACTCCAGCCTGGACAACAAGTGCTAGACTCCCTCTCAAAAAATAAAAATAAAAAGATCCTGATGTATTGTCAACATCCACTCTCTCCCCAGGATTTAACACAGTTAAAAACTACCTGCTGTGCAGAATATAATTGAGTGCTAATGACATTGTTGGGCATACATTTATTTACATAAATATGATGTATACTATTATCTCCATTTTACCTGCTGAGAAGACTGAGAATGTAAAAAGTTATTTGTCCAAGGTCACCAAACTGTCTGTAGCTAAATCAGGATTTCAACTCAGATTTATCTTTAAAGCCCATCCCTGGCTCATATGTCTTAATATACTTGCATAGAGGTGATGTAACATGGGAGTGGTAGGGAGAGATGAAAATTACTTTTGTATCAGACCATAATTCTCACAGATTACTCCAGGAAAGCAGATGTGAGCACACTATGCTTTGCTCTAAGGAACGGCAGTCACCAAGAACTCCCAAATGGACTTCTATGCTTTAGACAATATATTATATATCTCACTTCATTCAATCATCACCCATTTTAAAAATCAAGAATATAAGATTAAATAATTTGCTCAACGTCACATAGCTAATAAATGACGAGCTAAAATTGAAGCTCAGGTCTATTTGACTCCATAGATACACATTAAACTTCCCCAGAATCATTTTTTCATGCTTTGTCTTACAAACGATCTGGAATATTTGTGAAATGCTAAAATATGTTTTCTGTATCGGAAGACTGGCTCAGATATTGTGTCTGTTAGCTTTCCTTCAATGCCCATTTACTCTCCCTTCTTAAAAAAAAAAGAGGATTTCTGTTTTGTTATTGAACATATAGCTGCTACAGGGAAAGAAATGAAAATATTGATTCAGATTTTCTTGGGGAGTGAAGGCAGAGAACATTCAGAGTACAGTGTCTGCTAGGTTTTCTGGGCTGACAAGCTAAAACTGTGGATGAGAAAATGCCAGCTGTCTAGAAATGGGCTTTGAGGCTTGATTTTGGACATTTTGTTAAAAATAACAACAACAAAACTGCTGAAAAGAAAGTCGTCACTAGCATGGATAATATCTATAATTCCCAAATAGAGATCATTTCTATAGCTATTTTAAAAACTTTGTCCCAGTTGAAATGTAAATGTCACAGGAAAGCCTGGAGGTTTTGTAGGATCCCCCATAGCAAGAATATAGCTTTCTTCATATTTTTTTTTTTTTTTGAGACACAGTCTCGCTCTGTTGCCCAGGCTGGAGTGCAGTGGCACAATCTTGGCTTACTGCAACCTCTGTCTCCGGGTTCAAGCGATTCTCCTGTCTCAACCTCCTGAGTAGCTGAGATTACAAGCACCCACCATCATGCCTGGCTAATTTTTATATTTTTAGTAGAGACAGGGTTTCACCACTTTGGTCAGGCTGGTTTCGAACTCCTGACCTCAAGTGATCTGCCTGCCTTGGCCTCCCAAAGTCCTCAGATTACAGGTGTGAGTGACAGCACCCGCCAGTTTTCCTCATACCTTTATTCTCCAAGTCTCCTATACTCCCTGGCACATAATGAGCGCTTAATCAACATGAATGAATGAATGAACGAATGCTTGAATAAATGAACAGGTACCAGAGAATAAATATACTGGATACCTTTATGAAAGCAAATTTTCATAGAAAAAGAGCATAAAGCCATAGGAAACCCCCCACCCAGAAGGCATGAAAAACAAACTCACTCCATGCTTTTGCCCAGAGCAGGCTTGCAGCTGGCTTCACTTTAGTTTATCCTAGATTTCTCTTAGGACATAGAGAACAGAAAAGATGTTTGTAATCTAAAATGTCAGGGAACAAAGCCAGAAGGTGCAACATGCAGAAGAAAACATATTCAATGAGTTTCTGAATGCTATCCAGTTTTTCTCTTCAAACAGAAAGAAAATCTCTCCCCCCCACAGCCCCCCACCACCGTCTTCTAGTCAAAGAGGCTGCAGCTGATGGCATGGCTTAAGTGTCTGCATGTGCCGGTCTGATCCGCCCAAGCTAAGTGGCCAAAGTGGATACTGAAGGCAATACCCCTGGGCCCCACTGCAGCTCAGTGAGAACGACGATGCAGGAATACCTGTGCCTGCATCGTGTGCCGCCACTAGGGGTCCCCAGCAGCAGGCGATGTGAAATGGGAATTGGGTAGCAGAGGCGGCCTCCCTTTGTCTGCACCCCAGGTATGGGCTCCTCTTTGTTCAGAGGCAGGGCCGCTACCTGCGGCGTCTGAGCTGCCTGCTCACCAACCCATCCTGGGCCGTCTGAGCACCTGCGGAGGAAACAGCGGGTCTCTCAGCTCCTGCCCCTAGTGATGCCTGCCTCAGAGGAGCCAATGCATTCTCTTTCTTGGAACTAGGTGTCTTTGTATTTGAAATAGGGCTTAAACTACAGAGCAAAATACTTTTCACTACAGCACAAGAGCATATTGATGTTGTGAAATTGATGGCCAAAGGACCACTTTCAGGGTACGGTAGAGTATTTGCCATAAAATATTTAAAGCTAGTTGACAAATAGTCCCACTATTCTCCTGTGAATGCAGACCACTGGATTAATCTTGAAAGTAAGAAATACAGTATTTCATTCTGCGTTTAGCACAGGGAAAGGGAGTGATGACCTTCACTAAGGAACACCCCAGAGTGCCTGCAGTGAGGGAGCACAACTCCTACCGAGACAGCCACATTCACCCTGCAGTGTTTTTTTTTGTCTGCTTTTAAACTTCAAAAGAATGGTGAAACAAAATAAACAAATGACACCACCATAAGAGCTACCCTGCAAACAATAAATCATGTGAGTTGTAACAGCTGGCGATGGAGGGTGGGGTGGGGATCGCAAATATTTACTCCATCAAAATTTTATTCCTGTGTTTCACCGTTTCAGTCTTTTTTGTTCACAGCAAAGGGAGTATCCTTACATGAGTATCAAGTTCTTTTTGTGCTGCAGATGTGTTACTCATTGTCTTGTAGCTCAGTGGTGACAGCTACTGAGGTGGAAAGTAACTGGCATAGGAGAGATGTACAGATGTCCTTGACTTGCTCATTTATTCAATGAGTGAACTATGAACAACATCCACTGAACACCTATTGTATGCAAAGCATGGTGACAATACAGGGGCTGGGCAAACAAGGATCCTGCCCCCACCATGCTTTTTTTGAGACAGGGTCTCACTCTGTCTCCCAGGCTGGGGTGCAGTGGTGTCATTACAGCTCACTGCATCCTTGAACTCCTGGACTCAAGCAATTCTCCCCCATCAGCCTTCCAAGGAGCTAGGACTACAGGTTTACTACCACACCTGGCTAATTTTTTGTTTGTTTGTTTATGGTTTTAGAGATGAGGTCTCACCATGTTGATCAGGATGGTCTTAAACTCCTGGCCTGAAGGGATCCTCCCACCTCAACTTATTGAGCCACTGGGATTACAGGCATGAGCCACCATGCCAGGCCGCTATTAATGGACTAGGGACATGAAATATATGCGAAAAGTACCATTAAAACAAGACAGAGCACAAGATCTGCCCATTGAGAGGTATAGTAGATGGACTAGAGAAATTCAGCAGAAGAAGAGCTATTTTCTGGCTTGGCAATCATGGAAGACTTTCCAGAGAAGGTTCATTCTAATTGAACCTTTATAATATGTAGGATGGGAAGCAGGAAAGAATGGCAGAATCTAGTACTGCCAGGCCCAAGAGCATAGGCCACAGTAAAAGAGGGTTGCATTTGAGAAAGGGGGGGAACAGAGATTAGATTGGAAAGGTAAGTTTGAAAGGCTTTGAATGCCATGTGAAAGCTAAGTTAAAATAAAATAATTTTTATTCTTAAGACCACGTCATCCACAAGACTCCTTTTATCCCCTAAGTCTTTTAATATTTGAGGAACAAAGGTAGAAATGTCTTTAAAAATTCTACTTCACAAACACTTAAGATTTCTGTAGCACCAGTATTCTCCTTTCCACTAGCAAATTGGTATTACCTAGAATAAAGGCAATAAATGAATAACGTAGATAACTTTTTCATTGTTTCATTCGGAGAAATACTTTAGAAGGTCCACAAACAGGTCCCTGAGTCTACCAAAGAGGGGTGTCAGCATTTTATTTCCAGGATGTCCTGATAGATAACTTACTGATATTAAACATTTTTGCAAGGAGCAGCCAGCCTTTAAGCTCCTGAATCTAAGAAGGATGATAGTGAGCGATTATTCATGCTGAGTTTTCTCCATTGGCTATGACCTCATCAATCCAGATGATGAATCAACTTTCAGATTTTAATTCTGAACCTGGAGCTTTCTGTTTGCTATTCAAAGCAATGGGTGTCAAAGTTGCGGCTCATCTACCGAAAGACTGGGCCTGTCCATGAGGACATCTCTATTCAGAAAGCATGTTTGTTGGCCTTGTATCCCTCTTCTGGTCCCAGGACCCAGGAAAACATGAGTCTCAGCTTTTTTCTCCTTCTGTACAGCACAAGGTGGCCTTCAGGTAGTATCTTCACAGCAAGCATCCCCCTGTCCTTTCGTCTGTCAATTTAGGACAATCAAAATAATCTGCCTCACAGGGCCATTAAAAACTCTATGAAGGCAAATGTGAGTATCCAAAATAAGACATTTCCCCCTAGAAGAACAGGTCACAGTTGATTAGTTATCTCCAGATGCAATGAAGAAGCAAACGTTGTTCAAATTATGCATTGCTTCCTTAAAGTAAGCAACTTATAATCACTTTGGAACACAAACTTTATGCCAGGTACACTGCAGCTTTCCACATAGCATCTTTTTTTTTTATTTTTTATTTTTAGATGGAGTTTTGCTTTTGTTGCCCAGGCTGGAGTACAGTGGTTTGATCTCAGCTCAGCGCAACCTCTGCCTCCCAGGTTCTAGTAATTCTCCTGCCTCAGCCTCCTGAGTAGCTGGGATTACAGGCATACGCCACCACCACGCTCGGCTAATTTTGTGTTTTTAGAAAAGAAGGGGTTTCTCCATGTTGGCCAGACTGGTCTTGAACTCCTGACCTCAGGTGATCTGCCTGCCTCGGCCTTCCAAAGTGCTGGGATTCCAGACGTGAGTCACCGCACCCAGCCCACATAGCATCTTAATCCTCACAACATCCTGTGTGATCAGATTTTTGCAGTGGATGGAGAAACTGAGGCTCAGTAGGTGTAAGTAATTTGCTCAAGGTCGCAGCTAAGTGACAGAACGAGAGTTTGAACCCAGTTGTCTTCGAAGCCCAGATGGTAACAATTCTACTGGGCGACATAGCCAAGTCAGATAGTCTACCATCTAAAGATCTGGGGGGATATATAGATTACTAGTCAAACAGGTAAGTGCTGCTTTCTACCAAGCAGAAGAACTCTGGGGAAACAGTAAGTTCCTTTTGATGAACAAGTCAAGTGTGTGATGAGTCACGTGTCCAGATTAGGCACTGCATCAGTACATACAGCCCACAAAATGAAGAAGGATAGTGGTAGGGGGCTGGGAAAGTGGTGGTGCTTGGGTCTCCTCAGACCAGCTAGGGCTGTTTCAAGGTTGATGCAGATGAGAAACAGAAAGACACAGTCCCATGTGACTGGAGATTGCTCACACTCCTCTAACAATTTAGCAAGTTGCATTTTTAAAAAATGGACCTTAATGGGAAGACACACTGGGATTGCATCCTGGAGGGAATTTTTTTTTAAGTTCTAATCAACTAGAAAATGTGACATGGTGCACACTGTGATTATTTAAGATTCATGATTCACTGTAGGTTAGGTGCTTGGTTGATGTGGATCCCCAGGGCCTAGCTGCTGTTCTGTGTCACTCCTGATAATTTTTAAATTGACTATGTCCTTTTAACCATACTTTAAAAAGTTGAACTACCCCAACGTGAACACTCCATTTTGCTATATAATGAGAGTACTTTCATTCCTTTAATGTTTGCTTTTTCCTTTGATCTAACAATTTCTCTTCAAATTTCACAGTTTTCTGTTGCTTTAGGATTGAAATAACCGATTAGCCCGCTGGGAGCGTGAAACAGACTTAAAAAAATCTGCATGATATTTCGTCCCAGTGAAATTAATTTAGGTTTAAATACAGGGGGAAGGGACGCACCTCGTGCTCAAATCTCTTTCTCTCACACACCTGAGCAGCTCCTATCCTAAAAGGGCACAGTCGGACCTGCTGCCAAGTCTCAAGTCTTTTGTGAGGATCTTTTGCAAGACACAGTCTCGGAGAACCTCTTTCTCTTTGACACCCGGCTTTGTGTGGGCCTGATGACACGTTTGGACGGCTCTATTTCTTTGAAGGCCAACCTCAGAGGCCCACGCACGCGTCGGGCACTGCCCGTGGCTAGGGTACTTAAGTGTAGCTGAGTGGGCTTCCCGGGTGTTTTAGGAAACGCACCTTCTTGCAGGGCAGGGGCTGTCAGTTCCAGAGCAACAAAGGACAATTTGGAGGGGAGTGGAAGGAGCGTTCCGCAGTGGCTCTGGCATCCCAGGGTCCCTTCTGCCTAGCACCGTGGCCCCAGTGATCCCGCCTTCGCCCTCTGGACCCCCCAGCCCCACTGCCTCGCCGCCCGAGAGCCCAGCGGGGCGCGGCGAGCCCCACCACCTTCCCCACACCCTCCCTCTCCAGCCCCTTCAAACCCTGGGAGCAGCGCTGCGCAAGCAGCCGCGCTCGCCCCGCGCCCCCCGCGCGCCTCCCCAGCACCCCGGAGACCCGCTGCCCCGTCCCGCCTCCCCCTGTCCTGCAGCCCGCAGCCTCGCCTTCCAGCCCGTGGCGGGAGCTGTCAAGCCCGCGGCAGCCGAACCAGCCCCCGAGCTCCCGCGTCTCCGCTCCTTCCTTTGTGTGCGCGCGAGCGGAGTTGGGGCGGAGGGAGAAGGGGGAGGTCGCTCTGTCGGTCTGTCTCCCGCCGCCTCTGCCCCGGAGACTAGAAGTGCGGCGGGAGAGGCGGGAGCCCAGGAGAGGGTGCGGGAGCTGGCGGGGCGGCTCGGGGCCGCCGGGACGCCCGGGTCCCAGCAGCGCACGGGGGAGCGCGGACGGCTGAGGGCTCGGCGGGAGCCGAGATCCGCCCGTCCCGGCCACCGCTCGGCCTCCCTCTGCTCCCACCTACCCCCTGACACCCGGAGAAAAGCGTGCAAAGGCGCGGAGCGGGACGGAAACCACAAATAAATAGCGGCGGCGGCAGCGCGTCATCTGGCGGAGCAGGAAGTGCAGGCAGAGTCCGGAGGCTGGTGCTTTCTGCGCGTCCCCAGGACTTTGCCATGGGCTGGGGGCCGCGGAGGCTGCGAGCGGCCGGGCGAGGGCAGCGGCGGCGGCGTCCGCACCGGAGCTGAGCGAGCGGCGACGCGAGGGGAGCGCGGAGATGGCAGCGTCCAGCAACTCCAGCCTGTCCGGCTCCTCGGTGTCCTCCGGTGAGTTTCGGCCCGTCGGGCGCGGCTGCCGCGCAGGGTGTCGTCCCCCTCGCCCTCTCCCCGCACCCTGGGACGGACAGAGCCTCCCTGCGGCCGTCCCGCCCGCTCCCTTGGAGTGGGGGCAGGCGTCCGGGTGACACTTGTTTGGGTCCCAGCACCTCGGTGCCCAGAGCACCCCTGCGCCTGACATCTGACGGCGCAGAGGCGGGAGAGCGGCGGACCCTCCGTGTGCGGACGCGGGCGTGCTGGGGCTTGGGGCGCAGCGGGCGAAAAGCGAAAGGAGCGGGCCGGCTCGCACTTTCTGGCGCGGCGGGAGCTGGGACTGGAGGGGCGGGGAAGGTTGGGGCGAAGCTGAGCGCCCCGACCTGTTTGCCGAGCCGCGCCCGCTACCCTGGGCACCCACATCCAGAGCAGAGGGGAGCAAACCCTCGCTCCTCGCAGACTTGGTTTTCTTTGTTTGTTTCAGAAATTAGCTCAGTGGAGACACTCGTTTGGGCATGGGTTTGAGACAGCAGCAATGAAGGGAGGCGTCTTTCCGATCCTGATTGAAGTGCGTTAGGGGAAGGGAGGTCAAGCCCAGCCTCTGACTCTTGGCATATTTACAAGTGGGGGGTGTGTGTGTGTGTGTGTGTCTGTGTGTGTGTGAGAGAGAGACTCCTTAGACATTTTCTGATACTACTGTATGTGACTTCACTAGCAAGGCATACATTTTTTTTTTCCTTGTAAGTATGGTTGAGCAAAAAGGGAAGGCTTCTTTCAGCTTTTCTGTGGTTGCTCACTGGGTCTAATTGAAGAGGAAAAAAAATTGCTATTGAATCCGAAGGAGTAGGAGTCAATAGAAGCAGACCCACTTGTTTCTGAGTATGACAGGTTTCTAATCAGAATGATGCATTAGGTACAATTCCTCTACCTCTCTGGTCATTGAAAACTTTAATGACAAACCCAAAGGAATGCCTGCTAAGACATATAGTGTAGTATACGGTATTTAAGGGTCAAGAATGTCATGAAGTCCTAAGGGAAGTGCTCGATATATTAACATTACATTAAGTCCCATTGGGCTGTTTCAAAAATTAAAGGAAGAAACACCTTTTTTGGAGGCATTGGATAGCAAGCGGGGCATAATGGCAACCCCAGCTTTAGATGTGGACTTATTAAATCATAAATGCAAGATGAATTTGACTAAGGTGCGTGCTATTGTGACGTGGCACGAGGTGATCTCTTGAAATCCATCCGTTACCTTTCTTGGCAGGTTCAGTTCCAGGGAAATGACACTTCCTTTCTTGATCACTGCCAACTAATCAAAAAACACGTTGTTATTAGGTGTGCAATATAGTTCAAACTTCTGGTAGTAGCAGCCAATGGGGCAGAAGTCCTATCTTATTAAGAGCAGCAACAAGTTGACCACCGGTGGTTTTAATTCTGAGAACTCAGCAAATGCTACAGCTTATTTTTAGTACCCTCAAACCAGGCTGCTGTTTTTCAATTCATTTTGGTTGACTAACACTGAATTTGAAATAAAGTGGTGTTGGCTTTCTATTAGCATGTGGTTATCCCTCTCAGAAAACTGCCCACTAGAAAATGAACTAGTAGGGTAAGGGAAAAAGGAAAGGAGAAAGGACAAGGAGCTGGTGGTGTCACAGGATTTACTGGTGGCATGAATTACAGCTGCTGTGGCATCTGAATTTTCAGATCTTAATGTAGCTTAAGAAACCTGATTGAAAACCCTAACTCAGCCTTCAGAAGAATACTTTGGTCTGAAGCAACCCAGTATGAGATTTAGATGATGGTAATTGCTTTGCGGATAGAATACAGATGCCCATGATGGTTCTTTTTCCTGCTTTATTTACCTTGATGTTTAATCCTAATGGAAACTGGGAACTTATGTGAAAACTGAAATTCAAAAAGTGAGCATGGATGCATTGTTTGGCATGAATCAACCTAGCCGGTGAGTTTATACTGCCTAATTCCCCAATTAATCAGGCATGTTGTCTTGAAAAATACAGCTTTGTAGTTCTCTTTTTAAGCACACTTACCATTGTGTGGATCATGAATAATTCAGACGACACAAGCAATTCACACCTGTGAGAGGTGCTGCGCAGAAAGAATAGAGCCTATTTGTGGTGGCAGCTGGGCGCTCTCAGGCGAGGGCCTGGATCTGAGAAATTAGGGCACTCCATTAATCTACTAATCACTACTTACAAGGGCCTACTGTGTGCCAGGCAATAAGTTATAAACCTCAGCTTTAAGAAGGTTAAGGGAGGAAGATAATTGTAGGGTTCCCTCTAGCTCTGAAGTTCTGGGAGTATTGTCTTTTAATTCTGGCTTCACCACCAACCAGCTGGGTATCTTGGAGTGAGTTGCTTAACTTCTCCAAGCCTCAATTTGCTCATTTGTAAATGAGGCTGATACTGATGATAAGACCTACTTCATAGAGTGTCTTGGGTATTAAATGAGATAATATGTGTAGAGTATTTAGCACAGGGCCTAGCATTTAATAAATGCTTAATGGGAATAAATTTTACTGCTCTGAGGAATGAAAAAGAAGGCATTCATGGGCTCAGAATTTAGGTGCAGACATGAATCCAACAAATACACAGTTCACTTCTTTGATCACGTTAAATTTGATCTTGAATTTTGGGCTGCGTTAAATAAGCATGCGAGTGTCTTCCAGGTTTCAGGCATATTCCTGAGTGTTTGGCATGGAAAGATGAGTCAAGATCCTTTTATCATTCAGCGGCAGAGACACACACACACAAACAGCAACCTCTACTCCAGTTTGATAAAACAAATTCTGTGGAGGAGAGTGCAGAGGAGAGTGATTGCCTTACTCAAATTAGAGGGGTCAGTGGAAATGTCATATGAGTTGGGCCTTGAAGGATGAGTAGAATTTTTCCGGAAAGCAGATGGAGGGAAAGATTTCAGGAAAGAGAAGAGCTTAGGAAAAGGTCTGGAGATGGGTAAGTTCATAAATGACCTCATTTTGACTTTCTTTCTTGGGACCCTTGTTCCTTTTCCTCTTTGGAAAGTTAGGCTTACAGGCCCATAAGCACAGAGCTGCCAGCTCACTCATTGCTGTTGCTGATGTAGGAAGTTTTCTTTCTGTTCAGGTAGCAGTGGGTTTGATGGAACAGCTCTGGAAGGCTTAGGACATGTGGGCAATTGAGCAGTGAAAAAGGAACAGTTGATTCTGTAGTGTCCAGCATAGAGAAAGGTGACGTCAACATGAGTTATACTTCTTGTAAAGGAACAGCTGTGGGAGATTTGGGTATGGTTGTGTTTGCAGAGTAAAGATCTAATAATTTGCTCAGCATTAACCTCAAAGTTATCAGATTTTCCTGAGAATTTGCTCTCACTAGCTGCTGTTGAACTAAATCACCCAAATGTGTCCTTTATTCTATGGTACCAACTGAGACATAACAAATGAAATAATCAGGTTACAATTAATTTAAAAATAAATTTTCTGAGAACTCTTCACAAATTTTCTTCTGGAATATTCAATTATGTATAAAATAAATTGCTTTACCTTTGTTTTAAAAACTACTAGTAATTAAATTTCACAGTCACCTAGACTGGCAGGAAGCTTTGATTACCTTTATTATTTTAAATCACAAAAAAAAAGCTCTTATCCTGAAGCATTTAATTCAGCCTGTGGCACTTGGTTATATTCTGAAATAAAGAACGGCCAGTTTGTGAAACAGTTTTCTTAATAATCATGGGTTATATTTGCTCTTAAAATTGAAATAAGAACTTTTTGCATATTAGCAGTATGATTGCCAAATGGATAATTTCACAGTCCAGAAAAAAATCAACCCAAGCGAATCAATAAAGAAGCTTCAAGATGTTCCCAGTAACTGAAAAAGGTAAAACATTAAATATTAAAGGAACCCCTGGGATAAGAAGTTAAGATACGGAAACATAAACACACTGTATTATAAAAATAAAGTTGACACACACAATTAAAATGCAAATGGAAAAAGATAAAAAGTCAGTATTAGGTGCAGTCATCAAAACTTTCAGTGGGAAAAGAACATTCCTGAATGGATTGAGGTATTTATTTCTTTGGATTCTGTATAACAGTAATGTTTGCCAGGTAAATTGCACTGTTTTCTGAGTCACATTGGTGTTGATGTAGAAATGAAAAGTGGGAATTTTCATTACTCATTACTATGGAGTAGTAACCAGGAACATAGCTAAGTCTTCCATATTTCTAGATGCAGACAGCAAAACTGAACTATAGTAATTCTGGCAAGACTTATTTATGTCTAACTAGAAATTCTGTGGATCCAATACAACAAAATAGGGTATTTTATTGAAACAGACATTCTCACTAAGAAGTTTTCTTTTGGACCTTTGGATTTTTCAGAAATTTTCTTCTGGAAAGTTTAATTATGTGCAAAAAATTGATTTGCCTTTGTTTTAATAATAACTGCTCCATAATTAAATTTCATATCACCTAGATTGGCAGAAAGACTTGACTGCCTTTTTTATTTTAAATCACACATGCACAAATTCTGATTTAAAATATAATCACAAATAAAAAATCTGCAAAGCTAAAATTAACTCTGTGAGAGAAATTATTCACTCAGATGAGGAGCACTAGTCTTTGTTTTTCTCCTTAGCATTCCATGCCTTATTTTAACTTATTAGATTTTATTGTCCATTGTAGCAACTCAGATGAACTGAGCAATACAGAATCTGAGAGGTAAGGAGATTTTTTTCTTAGCATGTTACATATTTGCAGTGTTTGACAGGGGGGACCCAGTGATTTGCGTACTTCCACTGAAATGCTGGTTCTCCCTACTAGCCCATGAAGTGTACTGGGTGACCCTGTTATTTGCCCAACTTTTGGGGGATGTGAACACCAGGTATTTTCTGTGGCTAGTCTATGCAGGGTTTAACTGGACAGTGTGTTCTCAGAGCTGCCACCTGGGGCCTGGTCCGAGTGTCAAGCCCCGCTGAGGGCCATCTGCTGCTCAGCAGGGTCTCCCACTTTTGCACAATGGTGAAAATAACTGGACATTCGGTCTGGAACACCTATACACGAGCAGTGTCACGTTGGAAGGTTTTGGAAGAGTTTTCTGCCAGAAGATCAAGATTCCTGTCAAGGCAGATACAGAGAAAAAGACACAAACCTAGTGATAGACATATGATTAATAGCATCCCCTATCAACCACCAGTCATTTATCTTTTATGAATGTATGTATTCTCATTTCATGGCTTCTGAAATATGTCATTTAATTTTCAAAACAAAATGCCTTTCCCCTCTCCCTCCCTCATTTTTCTTTCTTCCTTCCCCTTTTCCTCTCCCATTTCTTCCCTCCCTCCCATCCCTCCTCTCCCCTCCCTCTACCCACCTTTTTCTCCTTCTTCCCTTCCTTCCTTCCTCCCTTCCTCCCCCAATTCCTCCCTCCTTCCCTTTCTTCCTCCCCCCCACCTCTCCCTCTCTCTCTCTCTCTCTCTCTCTCTCTCCCTCCCTCCCTCCCTCTCCTTCTTTTGTCTCTTTCTCTTCTCTCATATGTTTTGGTCAGATTTCTATTTAGAGATGTTTTCATGAATCCCACATTTGGTTTCCTTTACTGTTCATAGTTTGCAAATCCTTTAGGCACCCTCCTGTTTCTCCTTCCCTTTGGCCCACGGGAAAGGAGGCTGGTATTGTGTCTCTCACATGGATTCAGGTTAGGGGTCAAGATGGATACCTGTGTCTCTGGCACAACCTGGTTGGTGTGACAGAGCACACTGATGTGTCTCCAAGCTGCTAACAAATGCAGAGGTTTATTTAAAGTCTCCATGGCTAGAGGAAACAGCAGTTAGGTAGGGCCAGGTAGCATACTCTGCAGGGGGACCTAGGTGGCTGTCCTCTGGGATCTGAAACTGAAGAAATGGGATGAGTGTGTCATCAAGTGGCCACAAACCTTTTAGCCATGCATTCCATGAGGGCCAGCTACTAGCTGCTTGTTCGAATAACCTGCTTTTTTCCTCATTTATAATTAATCGTACACATTTGTGGGGCCAATCTTTGAATATAGTCTATATAGTATGGTCTAATTGTAACATTGCCTTGCTTCAACAGTTTGGCCTGTCAGTCATTCAACGTCAGCCTATTTGTAATGCAGTGTAAGGTATTATTTCAAATCAACCAATATTTAAGTCTCCTAAGAAATAAGAGCTGGACTGACTATACTGAGAGCGAGGAGGAACCTTGGAAGTTGTTTAACAGATTCCAACATTGTATAAGAAAATCAGAGCCCAAGGAACTCAGAAACTGTCTAATGCCACTCACTTACCTGACAGCAGAGCTAGAGCTGGAACTGTCATCTAGGACGCAAGCTCCTGTGACATTAATGTTCCCCACACCCACTTCCTGGCTCATCCTAAAGAGTAGCATCATCCTTAGAGAATTTCTTATAGGTTACTTTTTTTTTTTCTGTCTAGCCTCGTAGAGGCTGTTCTATTTAATTATTTAATACTTTCAAGAAAGAAGTCGTAAAGTGCTTTATATTTTAAATGGGACTCAGATCGCCAGGCTGTTGTGCCTATAAAGGCACAAAGATTTAAGTGGCCTAGGTCTGCCGTAACTGTGTATAACTGTGTTGTCCACTGTGGTAACCACTAGCCACATGTGACTATTTAAATTTAAATGTAAAAATACTCAGTTCCTCAGTTACCCTAGGCACGTTTCCAGTGCTCAGTAGCACTCATGGCTAGTGGCTACCGTATTGGAGTACACAGATACAAAGCATTTTTATCATTTTTTACAGGAAATTCTCTTGGACAGCATTGGTATACTAGATGAGTATTTCTAAGATAGAGACATAACTAACGTAAAATCAACAAGCTAAAAAGAGAAAATTGGATCCGGTGTGCTCTCGTTGCTGTGTTTGCTCCTTGTGCTATCCAGGTTATCTTTCACGAAATTTGCAAATTGACTTTTTAAAAAAGTAATTTCTTTATAACCTTGAGGGAAACTGTGGAATGACAGCTGGAGGATGATGTTGGGGAGGGTAATTAAAAATGTTTGTAAACTCCTCTAGGCCTGAGGTTTGATTCAAGCTTTATTTAAAAAGTGGTTTGTTGTTTCCCTAATGGCAACTCAATTTCTTTTTCAAATAAACCACAGTGAGTTCTAATTTCACCCTCAAAGAGGAAAAAAAATGTCCAGAAAAAAGTTGGATCTTACATTGTATCTCTTTTAAAAACATCATAAAGAAAACTGTGACTGTGGACTGAGGTTGCTAGTGGCATATACCAGCCATGTTATTTAAAAGAGATTTTCTGCCAACCTGGCCATCAGCAGCTAGCTAGATGGATTTTTGCTTCTACAAAAGGCCCACAACAGGGGAAAGCAAATGCACTGGTTTTTAGAAAATAAAGTTAGCCTTTGGAATTTTGAGTACATTTAATTGGGGAGAAATGCATGCAAATAAAATGCAGGAACGTGACAGTTTCTAGGAAAAGGAAGCAGTTCTCCTTGAACTTCTGTTTCCATCCTCAAGTGCAAGAAAATGGGAAGGTGGAAGGTACCTTTAAAGAGTCAAGTAACTGTCAAGAAAGAGGGGAATGTTGAGGCCACTGGACTCAAACTATAGTAACCAAAAGATTGACATGTGTGGCTTACTATTTATTGACATAATTCAGATCTTAGATTTAGGGCACTATGAATCACAGAAGCACTTGGGTGATAACCTTACGCAATTCTTTTCACAGTAGAGATCCAGTTCCTGGATTTTACTGGGTCCTGTCATTGCCCTCTGCACCCTCAGTAGGGGCTGGGTATTGTTTTTTTCAAGGAAGTGAAACCTAGCACTTCCTTACTACTTTATGGAATACCACATGTGCTTTCTTATATGATGTTGCTTCCAAGGAATAAGCACAAGAAACTGTTGGGACGGCAAAGAAATGAGAAGCAGGGAGCATGGCTGTCATAGGAGACCTCTTGTAGTATCTGTCAGAGGGTGGGGCTCCCTTTGACCTCTAAGGACCTGATTCTCAAGACCTAGACATGGTTTTCTGAGCCCTTGAAACACGGCTAGTCTGAACTGAGATGTGCTACAAGTGTAAAATACACACTAGTATTCAAACACTTAGTACAAAGCCAAAAAATATAAAATATCTGTTTCATAATTTTTAAAATGTTGAATATGTGTTTAGGTGATATTTTTTATCTAGGCTGGGCATGGTGGCTCACGCCTATAATCCCAGCACTTCGGAAGGCCAAGGTGGGTGGATCACCTGAGGTCAGGAGTTCGAGATCAGCCTGACTATCATGGTGAAACACTGTCTCTACTAAAAATACAAAAGTTAGCCAAGTGCAGTGGTGCATGCCTGTAATCCCAGCTATTTGGGAGGCTGAGGCACAAGAACTGCTTGAATCCAGGAGGCAGAGGTTGCAGTGAGCCGAGATCCTGCCATTACACTCCAGCCTGGGCAATAAGAGCAAACTCTTAAAAAAAAAAAAAAAAAAAAAAAAAAAAAAAAAAAAAAAAAAAAAAAAAAAAAAAAAAAAAAAAAAAAGGATTTATTAAGCTAAATATAATATACTTTAAAAAATTAACTTAATTTTTAAAAAATGTGTTTAAGGTAGCTACTAGGATATTTGGAATTACATACATGGCTTACACTATATTTGTATTGGACAGCTCTGGTCTGGATGACTCCAGTGAGAACGTTCTAACCTTGATCACAGAATCTCCCACAGAAAACCTGCTGCTACACTGCTCAGTGGCTGTAGCCCTGTTTGCTTACCCTCCATTCACCAAGGCAGAAACTTACCAACGCAGCTCAGCCCTGATACTCAGGTCCCTGTTTGGTTTTAGTCCCAGACATTGAGAGATGTCCTTAATTTTTGTGAATCTTTACAGTGATTTTCCAGTGAAGTTCTATAAAGAGAAACAGGTTGGGACATTTGTGAGATTCTTGTTTAGACAGATTTTGTGTTTTGTGTTGTTTTATTTGGGCTTCAGTGTATTCTAGGCTTCATATATTTTCGTTAGATTTATGTACACCCCTCCTTCCAAAGAAAGCGTGCGATGCCATGAAGCTGGAAAGAGAAGCTGAGGAAACAAAGCACACATTTTTCTCTGTGTGTGTAGAAAACTCTTGTCTGATAGCCTTTGTACCATGATGCCCTGCCACAGATAAGTATGTGTATTTACACAAACATGCACACACATCTGTATGTCTGTATGTGTGCGTTTGTGTGTATATATGTAATTATGTCTGTATGTGTGTGTTTGTGTGTATATATGTATACACAGAAAGCAGAAGTGGATTGGGTTCCAAACACAGGTTATTTCTCACCACATTTATATCACATATAAGTTAATATCAAGGGAAATGGAAAGTCAGGCCTAGCATTACTTTTAGTAATAAAATAATTCACTTGGGATTATGCTAATGATGTGTAGATATTAATACACATAATTTGGCTGCCTAATATTGATTTAACTTGCTCATTCCAATTCTCTTTATTACAAAAAAAATTAGCCATTTTGTTTTACAGTGCTTGTCCTCAGAGACAGTGAGATCCAGTAAACCATATTAATTACCAAATTACCAATGCTTATTTAGTAAATAATACTATTTTGCTGATTATCATACACACAGAGAGCACTATTCTCTTTCAGTATATACCCTTGGAGTTGTTAATTTCTGGTTGGGGGCCTGGTTAGCTCCAGCCAGATATCCTCTCTGGATCTCCCTCATGATCAGTGTCTAGGGTTGAAGGTACACCCGATGACCAGGGCTCAGAAGTTTTTGTTCTATGTGATGTCAGTACACCCTAGGGTTGAACTTTGGTCTCAGGAGAGCCCAGGTCCTATGCTTGCTTTAAGCCGCCAAACAAATCCACATGACTTTTTTCAGAATATGAATTATTCAGAGGAAAAAGCACTTGACAGAAGCTTTGTAAAGCTTTATAAATGCTCCTGAAATAATTAACATCAGATTAAGATTAGGAATAGAATCACAGCAAATCCTAGGCAATTACACATGTAAGACATGGTTTTGAGTTAGACGATGTCATTTGGCTTAAGAACATAGTAATTGCCACAGTACTTATTTGGTTCTGTATTCTAAAGTAATAGCATGAAGGGTATTTTGTAAAAATGCACAACAGCCTTTCAGGGAGGGGAGGCCCTGCAGACATCTGACTTTTCATAAATAGCTGAGTGTAAAACTGTCATTCAGGAGTTAATATAAACGCATCTGAATCCATCTGTAGTTTTAGCTTGTGCTCCTTCTTACAGTAATGAGTTTCAGCGGTTTTCTACCTATAGAGCAGATGCTGTTTCTTCCTATTGCTTTAAATTTAACTCTCTGAAACTTATTTTTGGCATCTATGTTTGGGTTTCATGAATTAATGTGGGTTCACTTGAACCACAGACTCCAAGGGTGGCATTGTGTTACAAGCATCGGGAAGCTGGGGATCTGGTCCAAACACCAGCACCGACTAGTCTCAGGGTTTCTACTTTTTAATCCATAAAATGGGCTAATAACACTCGATGTTAGAATCAAATGTGTGAATGTCTGTGAAGGAAACTTGAAAATGTGTGAACCAAACATAAAAATCTCTGATCTCATGAAGCTCATGTTCTAATAAGATACACCACAGGTTCCTTTCCTGAGTGGTAAGTGATCACTCAGAGTTCATGATCTTCTAAGATAACTGGAAAAGTTTCTCTTAAATACCTTACGTTGCTCTTCTTCATAAGCCTTTCAAATCCTTGCCATGTAATCATGCCAATTTAGGATTTCTCTACTCTGTGTAAGGCTCCAGTGTGTGTCCTGCAGTCCCAACATTTTCAGTTAGCTCAGGCAATCCAAGGAACACCACTATTATGTGTTCCCATCTAGAGGAATGGCTCTTTTTTAGGTAAAAGAATTTATACACATTTTAGGTAAGATACAATATATACAAAAGAATAGCAGTAATAGGCATCAGGTTATGAAGCATAGCCACGTAATTATTAGGAAAGCCACCACCCAGTTTAGGAACATTGCCTAGCCTTGTGTCTTCCTCTGTATTCTTCTCTCTTTCCTTCCCCAACTTATTTCATTCCTTCCTTCCAAAGGTAACCACTGCTCTGAATTTTTAGCTTATTCCCTTGCTTTTCTTTTTAAAATGATTTTGTCATATATCACTACAATACCTGCTTCACAAGGGCAGCTATTTTTGTTTTGTTCACTGCTGGATTTTCAGTGCCTAGCAGTGTCTGGCATGTCCAGGCACTCAGTTGCTGTCACAGGAGTGCAACTGTAGCCCCTTCTTTATCTTTTGTATGTAAATCAGTTCGGCAAAGACCCTGTCACCAGTTTACATTAGCCACATGCCTTCAATAGCTTTTAGAATTTTTTTTTCTCCCCCAGATGGAGAGTCTCACTCTATTCCCCAGGCTGGAGTGCAGTGGCATGTTCTCGGCTCACTGCAACCTCTGCCTCCTGGGTTCAAGGGATTCTCCTGCCTTAGCCTCCCAAGTAGCTGTGATTATAGGTGTATGCCACCGCACCTAGTCAATTATTGTGTTTTAGTGGAGACGGGGTTTCACCATTTTGGCCAAGCTGGTCTCCAACTGCTGACCTCATGATCACCCACCTCGGCCTCCCAAAGTGCTGGGATTACAGGTGTGAGCCACTGCGCCCAGCCTAGAAATTTTGTTTTTAACTTATTTTATTTTTAACTTACTTGCAACAGGAGACTCCAAGCAGAAGCACATGAATTTGTCTGAATGAGGACTTTTTACCTTGATTTGTGGTTCACAAGCACATTGCAGGAGTGAGTAGTGAATACTGAAGAAACAAGTGGTAAAGCTAGAGTTCAACATGGACAGCTACAGGGAAAGTTTTTTTTTTTTTTTTTTTGAGACAGAGTCTTGCTCTGTCACCAGGCACCAGGTTGGAGGGTAGTGGTGCTATCTTGGCTCACTGCAATCTCGGCCTCCCAGGCAATTCTCCTGCCTCAGCCTCTCGAGTAGCTGGGACTACAGGCGGTGCCACCACACCCAGCTAATTTTTGTATTTTTCAGTAGAGAAGGGGTTTCACCATGTTGGCCAGGATGGTTTCGATCTCTTGACCTTGTGATCTGCCCACCTCAGCCTCCCAAAGTGCTGGGATTATAGGCGTGAGCCACCGCGCCCGGCCAGGGAAAGTTTTAAAAAGCGATCCTGTGTACATGCTACAGCAGGGATGAGCCGGAAAACAGTATGTTAAGTGAAAAAGTGAGAGACCACATACTGTATGATTCCACACATGTGAAACACTCAAGATAGGCAAATCCTAGAGACAGAAAGTAGATGAATTGTCCCCTGCGGCTGAGAGCTTTGGAGTGAAACAGGAAGTGACTGCTAATAGGTATGAGTTTTCTTTTTGCGGTGATGAAATTGTTCTAAATTTGATTGTGGTAATAATTAATAGTTACACTCTCTGTGAATGAACTAAAAGTCACTGAATTGTTTGCTTTTAAACAGGTAAATTGTAGGGTGTGTGATTTACATCTCAATAAAGCCATTATTTTAAGAAGGCAAAGAAATTGATATTATATGAAAGAGAAGGTGAAATAGTCAAAAGGTGAGCAGACAGAAGAAAACCCATAGGTCAAGTCCTTCCTGGACAGCTTGTAAGCAGATGGGAGACATTTCAATCCACATCCACTGAAAACTTGGTCAACACATGGGGGTGCCCCTTCTCTTTCCATTTTCATTTCCACATTCATCTTTTACTGCAGCCAGCCCCTGACCTTCTCAGATAGTTCCATAGAGAATTGCTCTCTGGGGCTGGTTAGCTCAGCCTCCACTAGAGAAATGCTTCCCTTCACTCGTATCCCTGAAAGGCCATGGCACCCTCCTTCTCACTGAAGAATGAGGGAGAGCAGCAGGTCTTCTCTGCTACTGCTTGGCAAAGCAATTAGTGCATTTCTCATGACTAGTTAATTAGATTTTTATCCATCTTTTTAAACCCTGGATGCAACTCTGTGACCTCGAAGTACACTGTGAATCATCCAGGAACCAAGTTTCCCTACTGTGTGCCTGATGCTCCCAAATATTATTCGTACATTGATGCATCTGTGGCTGCCTCCATATGCCCCCACTAGATGGATGCTCGTACAGACGTTTCCAAGGATATCATCTGCTGGCTCTTTTGCTGTTTCTAATCAAAGAGCCGACATTCTTTGATCACAACAGATCATAGTATTGTACTAGAAAGACTTTGCTGGAAAGACTAACATATTACATGCTTGTAGCTGTCACAGAGGTTCTGATAGTATTTACTTCTACCTCAAACAAGTAAAGAAAAAAAACGCATTTGATCAGATCACATCGCAAATATGAGTGATTATAAATAGGAAATTGTCCAGAACCATATATGGTTCACTATAATGGACCTAGTCCATGAGCATTTTTTAATACTTGCTGGTTTTGAGTGCCACGTTGTTGCAAAAGTCCTCTTCTTCCTCCCAAGTACAGAGACTCCTCTAGGTAGATAGACTTTCTGTTAGTTGGAGGAAGATTGGCCCTAGCCTGGAGCTAATGGAGGTAAAGATGGATGTCTTTGGGGAACTGAGTCCCTGGGTAGCTGCTTTCTTGGGCAGGCTTCAGAGTCCAATGGCCTGTGTGATTTTATAAGATGGCTGGCTCCCCTTCAAGTTGGTCATGACCTTTGCTCCTTTTTTCCATAGGGAACTGACACAGCCACCCCCACCAAATACAAATAAGTGCCCATTCATGGGAGTGTGAGGACAAAGCAAGTACTGGAACTTCTTCCTTAAGGTCTCATTCACAGTGTTTTCCTGGCAACCCCTAGAGGAAGTGGGCATGGGCCACAGTGGCTCTGTTGTTCTGGGTCCTCCCTCAGGTGAAATCTGGCTGCCCTGGGCCCCCTAGGACAGCAGCACACATGGGGGTGGTATTGTGCCTTGCGCTGGCCTCTGCAGCTCCCCTGACATCTCACACTTTAGACTTTGTTCCTCCTGCTTTCTAATGTCACAGGCTAAGCTATCTCTAACAAAAGACTCACTGTTCCTGGGACCTGCTATTCATGCAAACGTTTCTCATGCTAACACCAACACGTATCACACATTCACACCTCCTCACATCCTGACCAGACCATTCCAGGATGCAATTATTGTAAGGGTTAGGACGTTTCAGCCGCAAATACAGAAAAGTCTAAGAAGTGCTGAGGTACCGTGGTTGTAGACACTGCAGTATCTGGCTCTGTCTGCTTCTCTCAGCTCTGCCCTCTTGGTTGGGGGGCCTTTCCCTCAGCCTCACTGTCTTCACAGTTTCAGGATGACAACAGCAGTCCCCTGGCATCGTATCTAGAAACAGAGATGGGGAAATCGCTGCCTCCTGGCCCTGTGGGAGATAAGAAAGACTCTCAGACACACCTGTCCCCGCCCTCCCACCAGCAAAGATCCCTTTGTCGCATTGGCCACAGTTTTGTCACATGCTTACGTGTGAACCAATCACTGGCAAGGGAATGGGATTCCCCTGATGCACTTAGTCCAGTTGTGACACCCTTCCTGGAATGCAAATGGACCAGCCTCTCCTGAAGGAGTGAAGAGGCCTGAACAGAACAGGGTTCTGTTAAGGGGGAAGAGGGAACCAAGAGCATCTGCCATAATTATGTCGTGAATGTCCTCAGCCCCTAGAACCTCTAAGGCCACCAACAAAACACAGAATTCCAAAATATGTGGCCTCATGGTCAAAAAGCTTATTATAGTCTTAGTTGAGAAACAAGCAATTAGTATAACTATTCATTTTGTGATAATATCACTCCCTGAAAAAAATGTTCTGCTACCTCACTACATTAACATGACTGACAACTCATGTGTTGTTTTCACTTGTTCTTGCTTTATGGTTTGAAGTACTTTGTTTTATGGTTATGAAAAAATATAAATCCATTAATTCAAAACTGGATAAGGTCTTTAGCTCTAATGAGAAGTAGGACAGTGAGGGTTGAAGGTTTAGATTCTTGACAGGCTTTAACATCCCTGGGCCTGATGTAAGTTGGAACTATATTATTAGAAAAGTGGGAAATCATAGTAGATGAGTAACCCACCTCCAGTTGCTATGGGAGGGAATTTTTAAGGCTTTGATTTATGAGAAAGAGTGATCATTAGCAGCTGTTTGTTTTTAAAACAGAGGTTCCTACAAATTGTCAAGTCCAGTGGAATAAATGTACTGGTGCCTAACTGGAGAAATAATTTCAGGTTATTCCCAAGGAAAAGGGAACAGGCAGAGGCTTTTGGAGTACATTCCTGTTTTTCATTGTTATGATGGGCCAGGGTGTGTAAGATCACTGGGTGAGGAGTCATGTGACCTAAGTCTAAGCTTGTTCTGTCTCAGCATTTACTTTTTGTGTGTCCAGGGGCAAATTACATTATCATTTTGTGCCTTTGATGCTCATCTGTAGAACTATTAGTTTGGCCCAGATCATCTCTGAGAGTCTTAAAAATTTTATGATTTTTCTGATTCTGCCTATTTCCTCCTGCCAATTTATGGTGCCTTGGTGGTCCCCCAAGGAAACAACCCTCTTGTATATAAATCAGTTACACCCACATACACACATATTTCAAATAGCAATTACCAGTCGCATCATTTGTTCCAGGCACTCAGTCTGTAAGACATGAGGACTGTTGGGTGTCTGTTGTTGGGTACTATACTTGCTTTTTGGTCTTTTAGTAAGCCCAGAGGTGGTCCAAGAATGCTCCAGGGCAATATCATACAAGCCTTTTGAAATGTGACCTACACTATGAAACCCAGCACACACACACACACACCATGCACACATTCATAATTCATTCAATATGTACTTATTATTTACCATGTTCTAGATTTTAGAGATACTGCAATGAAACAGACAAAAATTCTGGATTTCGTGGAGTTTATAAATACAGACAGACAGTAAACCAAAGGAACTATATATAATTTGTATATATAAATGTGTATCTTTTATATATAATTATATCTATTAATTTATATGGTGTATTAGAGGGCGATAAGTTCTATGGAGAAAAATAAAGCAGGAAGAGAGACAGGAAATGCCAGGGGTAAGGGGATCTGAATTCCAAGTTGAGTGGTCAGAGAAGGCTTTACTGAGAAGGTGACACTTGATGGAGAGGGAGCCAGTCCTGCAGATATTTGGAGAAAGAGCATTCCAGACAGAAGGAACCGCAGTTGCAGAGTCCCAATGTGGAAGTGTGCCTGGTGTGTTCCAGGAACAGAAACGCGGCCAGTGGAGTGAGAAAGGGGTAAATAAGACTAACAGGGAGGAGGAGGAGGCAGATCATGGAGGGCCTCATAGGCCACTGTAAGGACTTTGGCTTTTACACTGAGTAAGATAGGTTGTCCCGGGAGGGTTCCAGAAGACAGTGGCATGATCTGAATTAGGTTTATTTATTTATTTATTTATTTATTGAGACAGAGCCTTGCTCTTGTCGCCCAGGCTGGAGTGCAGTGATGTGATCTCGGCTCACTGCAACCTCCGCCTCCCAGGTTCAAGCAATCCTCCTGCCTCAGCCTCCTGAGTAGCTAGGATTATAGGTGCCTGCCACCATGCCCAGCTATTTTTTTTATTTTTAGTAGGGATGGGGTTTCACTATGTTAGCCAGGCTGGTCTTGAACTCCTGACCTCAGGTGATCCACCTGCCTCAGCCTCCCAGAGTGCTGGGATTACAGGTATGAGCCACCACACCTGGCCGATCTGACTTAGATTTTAACAGACCCACTTTGGCTATTATGTTGAGAGTAGACTAAACAGAAATGCGGCATGTGTGTGTGTGTGTGTGCACGTGCGCACACACACACACAAGTTCCATAAAGAGAGTTCATCCAGTATGTGCGATATGCTCTGATCCTGTCTTTTCTATTGTATTTCTATTCGTTTATCTAAAACTTGTCAGGGCTCACAAGTTGACTTCAGGATCCACTATAGCGTGGTGAGTGGCAATTTGGAAAACAGATTAGAAATTGGTCTAGAACTCCAAAGATATAGTAGATTCAGTTAGCCTGCTGCAGACATGGTTGTGGTACACTATAGGCCTCAGAGTATTATTTAATAATAATGTTCAAGGAGCTTTTGTTGATTTATTTTAACTTGCTACACTGAGTAGCACTATTTTATTGAATGATCATTTAAACGTTTCATTCCCTACATATTCAGCAGGCTTTTATTACAAATGCAGATTTTAATAACTTTTTATAGAGAACATTTCAAATATATTTAAAGGGAAAAGTATAATGAACGTCTTACCATCCAACTTCAACAATGATTGCATCATGGGCTGGTTTTACCTTCGTTCCACCGCACACCCAGGATTATTTTGAAGCAAATCCCAGGCTTGGCAACATTTCATCTGTAAATATTTCACATACTATCTCTAAAAGAAAGGGATCCTTTTTTACTTTTTTTTTTTTAATAAAAAGGAATACCACATTACAATAATCTTTGTGCATACATTCACACAAGCAGTAATTGCCCTTTTAAGTCTGATCAGCAGTATCTTTATTCATTAGTCTCAGAAGGGAAACACAAGTGACCTTAATGGAATGAAGTTGTGGTCATGCTTTCTCCCTCCTGATTCCAAGGATGGTGTTTTTGGATGCTGCTAAACACTTTCTCATCTCCAAAAATGAGTCAATTTGATCCTATTTCCCTTCTGAGACTTTCATTTATGCTCAAATATGGTGTCTTTTTCTGTGGCTGTTGGGTAATCATTGGCAAACACCTGGAGTCAGGCCCTAGGTCTTAGTCATGTACCATCTCAGTGACTTAGCATGGTTCCTGGCATCCAGCAGCAGCCGTCACATTTTCATTAATGTTTTACTTATTTTGCTATGCAGACGCTGGAGTACCCTCGCCCTAGTCCTCTGGCCAGTCATTCCCTTTCATTCATATGTTGCAACCTCATTAAAATCTGGCTTTTCTAGGAAGCCTTATCTCTACCAAGATGGAAAACCTTTGTGGATAAGTATTAACTCTTTGATAGGCACCTTCAAGTTAATCTCAAGTCTTACAGAATTCGTTCTGTTCCATGAATTTATGATCCTTAGTCAATGTCGTAATGCTCATCGTCCTGTGGTATCTTTCCTAATCTCCACCAACAGTTTATTGGCCAGAAACTAACTGATACAGGCTACATTACTGAAAACTTTGTCATTTCTGAAGTTGATTAATAGTCATGATTTCAGGTGGAGGTAGGGACATATTTTTACATTTGAATGTATGTTATATAGGAATCCACCACTGAATTCCCTTACTTAGTGAATTACCCAAATATTTTATCTATGAAACTTGGCAGGGAGATGGCAATAACGTGAACCTTATTTTTCTCCTTGTTTCTTTCTCCTTCCTCTTTGTCATCTCTCTTTCATAAAGCGTGAGTGCAGAGTGGCTGCCAGCCACTATGCTTGGCTTTGAGGACGTAAGAGTTACGTAGCAGTCTACTTGTAACTCTTTATTCAGTCTCTTCTCAGTGGACTGTCACTCCAGGAAGGGAAGGGTCCTTGGGTCACCGCTACTAGCAGACAGACTGCCACACCAGAGCTTCTTAGAAACTTTTTTTTTTGGATGAATGACTGAATAAATGGAGACATGAACTTCACTGGAAAGGATCTCAGAAGTACAAAGTTTGAGAGTAAATCTGGACTTCGTGAAACTCTGCAGAACCTGTGAAGTCATTAACAAATATTTTAGTTCATACTCTTCTCTCAAGTCGTTACTCAGTCTGAGACTTTTGTGTCTTCTCATAGATGCCAGCAGAAGTTCTGCCTGGGGAATTCTTACAGTGGCACAGATGCAGCGACTAGGCAGAAAAGAAGGCTGAGGCTGTCCTCTGCATTTGCGTCCATTTTTTCCTGGAGTATGTGGTTCTAGCTACTTGAGGCACTCCCAACTTCTCATTCTTTCTACTTCTGTAAATGTCACAGTCTTGGGAGGCCTCCCAGAGGTCCCATTAGGCATCTTACTTAGCCTGGAGCCAGGCCTGTAGTTGTAACTTCTGAATACCACGAAAGCATTTTTTAAATCAGCACACTCATCTAAGTCTGCTTAGAAAATTGCAACTCTTTTATGTTCTGTGTGAGGAGACATTTACTTCTGGTTCAACAGGAATTAAAAGTACTTGTTGCTAAAAGTCATTCCAGGGCAAGGATTTGCTTCTGCTGGAAAGTTAGTTCTCTAGTGTGTGAGTATGTGTGAGTGTATGTGTATGTCTTTGTGGGATGTCACACATAAGTGTATGTCTGTGTAATAAGGCAGATTGGTTTCTCAGGGAAAGAAAATGTTCAAAAGACCATAACCTATAGGACAAAGTTTTAGCTACTGTCTTTTCTTTTGGTTTTAAATTATGCACTCCTCTTCCTTAAGTGACTGATTCTGAATATGAACGCCTTCTTTTAAAGAGTGGAAATGATATCACTTAACGTTTAAATAGTTATATATAATTAATCTTATTATGTAAGCCAATTTCCTAAAATCCCCAGGTGGAGTTTGTAACTAAGCCTAAGTAATTCTCCAGGTGTATTGACTGACAAGCCGTAGAGTAGAAATGTCAGAGAAGCAGCTATTGTTGGGAGAGGCCGGGGCTTCTTTTTTTTTAGTGTGCATTTTAGTTGCTCAAAGAGTCCTTGTAGATTTTCCTCAAAATTAAAAAAGCCAGAGGAAGAGGAAATTACAATTAATAGCCTAAAAATTCCAATTAATCTCTCAAATAGTGATTAATTTCCAGAGACACAGAGACTCTGCAGTATATCTGAGAGGAAGGAAAAGACAATTAGGGTTGGGGAAATTGGTAGAGGACACTCGGGTAGGTGGAAATCCCACCAGGATTGAAAACTGCACTAGGATTGAGATAATTGACAAGGTTGGAAGCTTGCCAAAAACTATATCAACTGCTGTCTCTTCCTAATAGGCAAATGTGCCCATTTTGAAACCCACTGGCCATATTTCCTAAAACTGTCTATTATCACTTTGTGGAAATCTTCAAATAAGATCCATTATCAAATTACGTTTCTTTCTTTGTCGCTTTTTAGCTTAGTATTCTGCTAAGTTTTCGCCTCTGCTCTTCTTCCTGCTTCCTGCCACCTTGAGGCTGAGCTCTTCTCTCTCCCCAATCAGCCTCTCCGTGAGCTGGTTCAGGTCTATGATGGTTTAAGAAAGTGGATGAGGTCTATGCTAGTTTAAGATAGTGGATGCTTTAAATTTCTGAAACCTCTGATCTAGCTTGGAAATCACAAGGATCAAAATGATACTATCACCAAAAAAATGATACTATCATTTTTTTCTTCTATAAAGGTAAAATAATACTGTGGCAATTTTTTAGAGCAGAGTATTGAGGCTCAGATGAATCAGAATGAAGGGGAAATTTATACTTATGAAACGAGAATGCTATGTTTGCATGGTTGGATGGACTTAGTCTTAGGCGGTTCAGAACTTATTTGTATGTACCTGAAGTTTTAACTACATGGTAATGAAGATGGTGTTAAGCTTTTACAGGAGCGCAGCTTTTAATCTACTCTTTCTCCCCAGTGTGCTAACAGTACTTATTAGGAGGAAAAACCTCCAGAGAGTCAGAATAAATATTATAGTCCTTTGAACATCTAAATACATGCAGCATTTTACAGAAATAATGTAAGCGAACTAACTGTTCACGGTCAGCTGGAAAACTTAACTTTCAGAGGGATCTAACCAGCTATACTGACCTAGATAACTAAATAAGCAGTTTGGAAAATCTGGTTTGTGCATATAATTATTTTTATATTATCTCAGGCTCTGTCTTGCATTGAGTAAACCACAGTAGTTATCTGACCTATTGCTCTACCACTGCCGTTGCTTCAACACAGTAATTATGTAAGACTCAGCATGTTTTTTAACTAACTAAATGCATGCGGGACATTCCTTAACTTCAGCAGCCTATCTGGAGACTACTCAAGGGCTGTTTTTCAGTCTTTCAGTTTGAATGGAAAAAAGACCTTAAAATCATGACCTGCATTAACATGAGTAGACTGGGAGGGCCATTGTGAATATATTTAATACCAGCACCTGGCACTTTTATTAGCCAAAAATGTCTTGAAAATTATGACGTATCAAATATTTCTAGTTAAAATAGGGTTCTTTCTTTGTGAAGATTTCCTAACAGTGCTTTTTATTTGAATACAAATATTTAGTTGGAATATAGGTTATAGGATGTCTTTAAGGTCCTAAAGGCCTTTGGGTTTACTCTTTTTAATTCTAGTTCTTCCTTTAGTAGCTTGGAGCAAATAAAAGTGATTTCCTTTAGCGTGTGCACCTGCTCCTAAGGAGATCTGAATAAAAGATACGTATCTGATAATATGCCGTCTCGGCATCATCCCTTGGGCAGCAGGTTGGAAGGCAGTTTAATCTGAATGTGAACTAATGCTTACGCACAAGGAGGCGTATGTCTCTTCCTGGATTTGAAGGAACTGGCATTAAAGTAGTTTCACCAGGATTCCCTGGATGGCTTATCTTCCTGATGAGCTGGCATTGCAATCAGCTGACATTCACTTTTGCTTAAAACATGAAATTGACTGGTAGAGTTCAGATATTAATAAAACTAGTTTTAGCCTGTAGTTTTAACCCTTTTCATCTTACATTCAAAAAAAGACAGTTAATAAGAAACAATGAATTGGAAAGAATTACAAAGCTGTAAAGGGCCGATATTAGTCTCATTAGGGATTGCGATGTCCCCTCCCACCCATCCCCCAGCCTGACCTTCTACCCCTCACTTGCCAGCGTAACTCTCTTTTCACGTGTAACCATAAACACCATACAGCAGAAGTCATGCCTCGTGAAGGTAGGCATGTAGAGTGGTGGAATCATACAATATCTGTGTTAAAATGTTATATCCTAGTAAGACATGCGTTTTAAAGTTGGATTCTAATACAGACAAGAGGTTTAGGCCGTTTTAAATGTGACCGGCTCTGTCAGAGGCTGATCTGGTGCTTATTAATCCTGAATCACCAGGGGTGGGTTTTGAAAACAGTGGCCCAGGCCACATTCAAGACTTGAAAAAGTAGACTCTCCTACAGCTAAGGCCAAATCATACTCAAGTGTAGCAAGGTAATGAAAGAAACCCTCACTGTTTCCCACCACTGTGTAGGAAGCTGTTTAGAAACATTGTTTAGGAAAGGTTACAGTTACTAATTTAAAGAGGACTGACATAAGTCAAAGATGTATTTTCTATAATCATTAAAATAATAAAAGAGGTTCAATTGAAATGCTAATAAGTGAGAAAATAATGTAAAAAACAACTTGATTGACTAAAAAGAAAGTGAAAAGAAGAAATACAGGAACAAAGAATAGGTGTGATAAATGGAAAACAAATTAAAATTGTAGACTTACAAGAAACTATAGCAGTAATTATATTAAGTATAAATGGTTTCAACATTCCTATTAAAAGAAAAGATTGCCAGATTGGATACAGTTAACCAATTGTAGTAAGTTTAAATCTAGTAGGTTTTAAGATACTTTACTAAGTTTAAAATTTAAGATACACTATGTAGACTGAGAAAGATTGAAAGTAAAATGTTAGCGATTTATATACCATGCAAAAATTAACTAAAAGCTATAACCGTATTAATATCAGGCAAAGTAGACTTTAATGCAAAAATTACTGCGAGAGATAAAGAGGGATATTTGTTAATGATAAAAGGAAGTTGGCCAGATGGGGTGGCTCATGCCTGTAATCTCAGCACTTTGGGAGGCCAAGGTGGGCGGATCATGAGGTCAGGAGATCAAGAAGATCAAGACCATACTGGCTAACACAGTGAAAACCCATCTCTACTAAAAATACAAGAACTTACCTGGGCATGATGGCACGCACCTGTAGTCCCTGCTACTCGCGAGGCTGATGCAGGAGAATCGCTTGAACCTGGCAGGTGGAGGTTGCAGTGAGCTGAGATCAAGCCACTGCCCTCCAGCATGAGACTACCCCTCAAAAAAAAAAAGTTACACCAATCTTAAATTTGTAGGCACTGGACACATCTTCAAATTTTGTATAGTAAGCATTGGCAAAACTCAAGAGAGAAATACACAAATCTAAAAATCATTATTGGAAAAGAATTTTAGGAAAATGACAGTCAATAAAGAAATTGAAAAATATGATTAAACAACTTTACCTGGTTGATGAATATACAATATTGCATCCAACAACTACATTCTTTTCAAATGTATATGGGTCCTTCTTGTAAGTGCTCATGGGACAGTTAACAAAATAGAATATATCTTGGCCATAAATTATGTGTCAATAAATATCAGTGGACTAGAATTATTACACATATTCTGAGAAGTATAAAATTAGGATTCAAAAATAGATACCTACGAGATTTTCAAATATTTGTAAATTAATCAAAATGTTTCTAAATAACACACGCAAGACAAAATTACAGTATAAATGGGAAAATATTTTGAGATAAGTGTGAAGTTTATGAAAATGCAATATGTAAAACTTGTGAGATGGAAACTAAACCTATACTTACAGGGAAATTTATATTTTTAGTATGTATGTAGTAGAAAAAAGGAAAAGTTGAAAATAAATGATTCAAACCTCCAGCTCAAGAAACTAGAAAATAATCAGCAAATTAAATCCAAATATGGTAATCACTTCAACCTGGGAGATGGAGGTTGCAGTGAGCCAAGATCACACCACACCACTGCACTTCAGCCTGGGCCACCACAGGGAGATCTTGTCTCAAAAGAAGAGAAAAAGCAAAAATAAGCAGAAATTATAGAAGTAGAAAAGGATATACAATATTTGAAAATTAACACAACTGTGATTTTTTTGACAAGATTAATAATGATAAATCTGTAGTAAACCAATCAAGGAAAAAAGAGGAGAAAATACAAGTTAGGAATTTCAGAAAAAAACAAAGGTATCACCACTACATGTCATAGAGATCGAAAAGATAATAAGATATTATAATCAATTTTATGTCAATAAATTTGACAACTTAGAGAAAATTGACATCTTTCTTTAAAAATACAACTTACCAAAATGGACATAAGAAGAAATTAAAAATCTGAATAATCTTAAATTTATTATTTAAATTGAAGCTACAATTAAATGCCTTCCCCAAAATTTAATTTCACACCCATATTGCTTTAGTAATAAATTCTTCCACATATTTAAGGAAGAAATAATGCCAATGTTACACAAACTTACAGAAAATAGAAAAAGATGAAGCATTTCTTAATTTGTGTGACATCAACCTAACCCAAGTTTGACAAGAACTTCCTAGTAAAAAAATTCACCACCCAGTATCTTTCATGAATCTTAAAATATTTGTTTAGCAAATCAGATTCTGGGATATATAAAAGAATATGTCATGATCAAAAAGGATTTATTCTAGTAATTTATGGTTAATTTAACATTTAAAAACCAATTGGTCAGTTGCGGTGGCTCACGCCTATAATCCTGGCACTTTGGGAGGCCAAGGCGGGTGGATCACAAAGTCAGAAGTTCAAAACCACCCTGGCCAACATGGAGAAACCCCATCTCTACTAAAGATACAAAAAATTAGTCAGGTCTGGTGGTTTGCACCTGTAATCCCAGCTACTCAGGAGGCTGAGGCAGGAGAATCTCTTGAACCCAGGAGGCGGAGGTTGCAGTGAGCCAAGACCAGGCCATTACACTCCAGCCTGGGCAACAGGGTGAGACTCTATCTCAATAAAAAAAAAAATCAGAGCCTCATGAAAAGAATCAAAGGAAAATTATGTGATTATTTCAGTAAAGAAAACTAATTTGATTCAACACTTGCTTATAATAAAAATTCTCAACAAACTAATAGAGGGAATTTCTTTGATGTTATGTAACCTCATAGTTAAAGTAATAATTGATTTCTCTCTGAGTTTTGGAACAAGGAAAGAGTGTTCACTATCACCAATTGCCAATTCTAACCAATGCAATAAGCCAAGAAAAAATTGTCATGAAGATTGAAAAGGATGAAGTAAAACCGTTGCCACAAGTGATATATGCATAGAAAATATAAAAGTATCTACAAAATTATTGAAAATACTGTGACTTTAACAAGAATGCTGGAGGCAAGTCAGTGTAAAAAAAATCAAGTCTCTATACTAACAACAAATAATTAGAAAATGAAATTTTAAACTATCGTTTATGTAATGTTAAAAAATCAAGTACCAGCAGCAAATCTTTTTTTTCCTTCAACTTTTAAGTTCCATGGTACATATGTAGGTTGGGCAGGCTTGTTACATAGGTAAATGTGTGCCATGGTGGTTTGCCACACAGATCAACCCATCACCTAGGTATTAAGTCTAGCATCCATTAGCTATTCTTCCTGATGCTCTCCCTTCCCTGATCCCCAACAGGCCCCAGTGTGTTGTTCTCCCCCTATTTCCATGTGTTCTCATTGTTTAGCTCCCACTTGTAAGTAAGAACATGGGGTGTTTGGTTTTCTGTTCCTGTGTTAGTTTGCTGAGGAAAACGGCTTCCAGCTCCATTCATGTCCCTCCAGATGACATGATCTCATTTGTTTTTATGGCTGCATAGTATTTAGTGGTTTGTATGTACCACATTTTCTTTATCCAGTCTATCATTAATAGGCATTTGAGTTGATTCCATGTCTTTGCTATTGTGAATAGTGCGGCAATGAATATACATGCATGTATCTTTATAATGGAATGATATATATATTCTTTTAGGTATATATGCAGTAATGTGATTGCTGGGTCAAATGGTATTTCTGCTTCTAGATCTTTAAAATCAGTGTTCAAACACTGCTTGCATTTCTATACACCAAAAACAGACAAACAGAGAGCCAAATCATGAGCAAACTGCCATTCACAATTGCTACAAAAAGGATAAAATACCTAGGAATACAACTAACAAGGAAATGAAGGACCTCTTCAAGGAGAACTACAAACCACTGCTCAAGAAAATCAGAGAGGACACAAACAAATGGAAAAACATTACATGCTCATAGATAGGAAGAATCAATATCGTGAAAATGGCCATACTGCCCAAAGTAATTTATAGATTCAATGGTATTCCCATTAAACTACCATTGACGTTCTTTATAGAATTAGAAAAAAAATTTAAAAATTTATATGAAGCCAAAAAGCCCGAATAACCAAGACCATCCTAAGCAAAAAGAACAAAGTGGAAGACATCATGCTACATAATTTCAAACTACACTATAAGGCTACACTAACCAAAGTAGCATGGTACTGGTACAAAACAGACACAAAGACTAGTGGAACAGAATAGAGAAATCAGAAATAAGCAATAAATCTAATGAGAGATGTTCAGTGGTACTGGTACAAAAACAGACACAGAATAGAGAATTCAGAATTAAGAAGAATAAATCTAATGAGAGATGTTCAAAACCTTTACAATGAAAACTGCAAAATATATTGAGAAAAATTAAAGATTATTTAAATAAATGGAGTGATATTACCATGTGTCCAGATTAGATTGTAAATATACAGTTTCCCCTAATTTGATTAATAGATTCAATGCAATTCCAATAAAAATCAGTCAGTTAATTTTTTTTTTTTTTTTTTTTTTTTTTTTTTGAGACAGAGTCTCACTCCATCACCAGGCGCCAGGCTGGAGTGCAGTGGTGCAACCTCGGCTCACTGCAACCTCCACCTCCTGGGTTCAAGCAATTCTCCTGCCTCAGCCTCCTGAGTAGGTGGGACTACAGGCACACCACCACGCTCAGCTAATTTTTTTGTATTTTTAGTAGAGACGGGGTTTCATCATGTTGGCCAGGATGGTCTCCATCTCTTGACCTCGTGATCCGCCCGCCTCGGCCTCACAAAGTGCTGGGATTACAGGCGTGAGCCACCGTGCCTGGCCCAGTCAGTTAATTTTTGTCAAAACTGTCACACTGGTTCAAAAATTTAAGTGGAAGTATAAAACATCAAGAATAATCGAAGTAATCTTAACTAAAGAAGAAAAGCATGGAGAACTTATGTTGTTAGATATTAAGACTTATTATAAAGCTGCGGTAATTAAGATAGTATGGTATTGGCTCAAGGTACATGAATAGAGCAGAGGAATAGAATCGAGTTTGGCAGTAATAGGTACAGATATATGCATATCTGACAAAGTATCTGTATCCAGAATATGTCAAGAATCTTACACAGCAGTTGGAAAAGTACAGTCGACCCAATTAAAATTTGGGCAAAATACTTGAAAAAGCTTTCAGAGAAGAGAATATCACAATTTACTATAAACATAAAAAGATGCTCAACGTTATTGGTCATGAGAGAAATGCAAATAAAAATGACAATTATATACCACCATCCACCCACCCACCGGAATTGCTAAAATGTAAAAGACTGACAATGTCAAGCTACTATTGCAGAGTTTTGGTGACCTGGGGAAAATTCATTCTGTCTTCTCTGTCCTTATGGTTAGAACCCTATGTGATCAGGTCCTCTTCTGGTTTTTGGCAGTTGCATCCCAAACCCCTCTCATTGATTTAGTCTTGCCTTCTTATACCATTCAGGTAGATGTATGGAATAGATTCAGGTCTTCTGATGAGACACTAATTATCACCATTCCCCATATTAATCACTGTACTGACTTCATAACTATAAATTAATTTTGCCTGTTTTTGAATTTTATATGCATGGAATTATATAATATTTATGTACTCTTTTGTATTTTGATTCTTTTACTCAACATCCATATATTGAGATCTGTCTATACATTATGTCTACCTGTGGTTCATTCTTTTTTGCTGTAGGCGATTCCAAATTGTATAAATTTATCTCTGTACACTTATTCTGTTATTGATAGACTCTTGGGTTGCTTCCAATTTAGGATTACTGCAAAAAATGTTGCTGTGAATATTCTTTTTTTTGAGATGGAGTCTTGCTGTGTCGCTTAGGCTGGAGTGAGTGGTGTGATCTCAGCTCACTGCAATCTCTGCCTCCCTGGTTCAAGCAATTCTCTGCCTCAGCCTCTCAAGTAGTTGGGATTACAGGTGCCCACCACCATGCCCGGCTAATTTTTGTATTTTTAGTAGACATAGGGTTTCACCATCATGGCCAGTCTGGTCTTGAACTCCTGACCTTGTGATCCACCTGCCTCAGCCTCCCGAAGTGCTGGGATTACAGGCGTGAGCCACTGCACCTGACAGCTATGAATATTCTTATATATGCATATATGCACACATTTCTGTTATATACACATGGAATTGCTAGGTCATGAGATATACATATAGTATATTCAGCTTTACAAAATACTGCCCAACAGGTTTCTAATGGGATTTCACTACTTTGCCCTTTCACCAGTAATGAACTAAAATTTTAGTTGTGACGTATTGACACCATACCCATGCACCATTTTTTATTGACTTAAAACTCTTAAAATTCTTTTGACTTGACTCTCTAAAACCCTATAGGCAATAAAATTCAACACTTTTCTATTTCAAGAACAGGAAGCCTTTCATCAAGGGAAAGGTGGTCCAGACTATTGAAAATGCTGCAGGAGGAGCAACAGCAAATAAACATGGTGGGAAGGACTGTGGCAGCTGATGTTCTAAAATTGGAACATTCTAAGGGCCACTTCTGAAACATGGACAATTCGGTGGGATTGCTATCTGAATTAAGAAGCCCTTCTTAATCATTAATGTTTTTTTCTCCCTCAGAAATGTTCCAATTATGAAAAGTTATGAAACCATTTGTGATTAAGTGATATTCTATAAACAGTAAATATAACTGAAAAGGATAGAGTTTTAGGCCATGGTCAGATACTATTAAATTTTAATTAAGTTATATACATAACTAAGTAACATTAAGTTATAATGAGAAGCAACTTCACAGTACAAAAATTTTTTCTGTGTGTGTAGAATGCACAAACAGAGCTTATTTCTAAATACTGCTTGATTTAAGGAGAGATTACTGGAGAGAAATTCAGAAGCTAAAGATTGAGGGGCCATTTCTGCCATTACTAACTGTGTGACCCTAGTCACTTAGTATCTTTGTCCCAGTTTTAAGTATCTGCAGAAATTATGGAAGGTTATATCTTCTCTGTTTACCAAAGAGGTTATTGTGAGGAACAATTCAAATGGACTATAATAGCTAATCCTTATGGGGATTTAAAGTTAACAAATCATTTTCCACATGTTTTCGTTTCTGTATTTAAAATAATCTCATAGTTGCTAAAGTGCTATTCAAACTAAGTTGTATTTTTTCATATGTTAAATCACCGGATAATCTTATTTGTTATATCTGTTATGCCATAAACAGAGCCCAGTGTAGTGCTGGCTTTTAAGTGTATTTTTCTCATTCTTCTTTACCTTAGTAGAAAGGAATGGAGAGAATGATTCATAATGAGTAAAACACATATCATCTCTGGAGATAGAAAATAAGGATAAAGGCAGATTTCCATTCAGGAGAATTTATTTGGGCTTTGGAAGTAATTTAAAATGGCTATTCCCTCTGTTGGCAATTTGTAGCCTTCCTGAGTTGACACCTCCATTTTCAGTCACAGCAAGATTGCTTTTAGTTGGAGGGAATTGCTAAAGCCAAAGATCTGAAACTCTGAAACGGAGCCCTTTTCAAACTCCTTATAGATTGAAAACACACATAGAATATGAATGTAACTTTTTCTCCTTATTGTCATCAGATACCTCACAAATAATTTAAATTAATCCATAATTTTTCTAAATCAAGAGGAGGAAAACATGGCCTCATCATAACATTGTCCTGTTGTACCTGGACATACAGAATTAGCCTGGAAAGATAGGTTGCTATCAGATATGCAAACTGTATCGCAGGTTAGTTGTTTGGGCTCACATATATGTATGGGCTCTAAAAGTAACAATAGCAAACAATATCACATACAGTGATGAAGTTCCCAGATCAGCCCACCAAAACCAATATACGAAAAACAGTGTGTGTGCACGAGCCCTTCTGACTCCGTTTCTATGGAGATGTGTATATGCACGTTTAGAGTATCATCTCCAAAGACTCGTTTTGCAAAACTGAGTTTGATGGTATAGGACATTAGTGCTGTTGTTTAGCGTCACTCTTGGTTTCCTATCCTGGTTTTACAGGATATGGAAAATCTAATCCAAAAGTAGAACAAAGCCGATAATCCTTGGCATATTTTGAAGGCGAGAGGAGACTGGAGCTAATCACCTGCTGTGAGCACTTTGAGACCAATTTTTGAGGAATCACGGCTAATCACACTGGAAAAGACGCCTGGCCTCATGTTGAGGGGACAGTTGAAAGGGTGTTAGTTGCTGAGCATTACTGTAGTTAAAACATTATTCTGAGACATGTCCTATAAGCTATGGAATTAGGCATTTATTAATAAAACTCCCCAAATTGTATTTGCAATGTGTCATTCTACTTGAGAAGATAAATAGGATAAAATTAAATGAACACAGAAAGATTACTTATAATTAAGAACATTGTACAAGAATGAATTTTGAATGTGTGGCAATTTCTGGGCTGGTTAGGGAGATGTATTAAACTTTCTTCTTAAAAAATATCTTTTGGGACAAATTCTCTGTGGGGAAAAGCAGAACAATGAGCTGTCTTTTCTCAACTGATTGCCTATAGTGTTACAAATACTTAGAGAAATGAAGGGAAATTTAACATTTTAAAATGATCTTTCAGAAATCTATTATGAGTGGGGGGAAATGAACAAAAGTCCTTAAGTGTTTAGACTTTTTGAAAACTTCCATGAGGTAAGCTAGGTAAGTCTGGGGATAGCCCAGCCCACAGAGTATAGTAGCATGAAATGCAAACAAGAATCACTGATTTTTTTATAGTTAGCTGAAAAACAGCACATCTGATTTTTTGTGTTGTTTTGAGATGGAGTTTTGTTCTGGTTGCCTAGGCTGGAGTGCAATGGTGCGATCTCAACTCCCCACAACCTCTGCCTTCCGGGTTCAAAAAATTCTCATGCCTCAGACTCCTGAGTAGTTAGGATTACAGGAATGTACTACCATACTTGGCTAATTTTGTATTTTTAGTAGAGACGGGGTTTCTCCATGTTGGGCAGGCTGGTCTCAAACCCCCAATCTCAGGTGATCTGCCCACCTCAGCCTCCCAAAGTGCTGGGATTACAGTCGTGAGCCACTGTGTCCAATGTGTGTGTGTGTGTGTTTTTGTTGTTGTTTAAGAAATATATTTCCTGCCATGAAGACAGTTACTGTCTTAGTTCCTTCTTGGAAACATCACAGAACTTTATCCTATTTATTTACAGTGCACAGTAACCACTAGTATCAGCTTGAGCCTGTGTATTTTAAGAGTGTGGCTAAAATCTCATATGCTGTTATGTGTATAGCAACATTGGGAGTGGAATACTCAATATAAAAAAATCAAAATGAAAATCCAGCCAAATCTATATCAATTTACCTGTGCTGTGACTTTTCAAGTTTTCTGTGGAATTAGCTCGGTGATCCTAATTTTGCTCTTGATGTTTTCCATGCATGCCCCAAATAACATAATGAAAATAATATTATTGTGAAGTTTTTGATAAACTATTTTTTTCTTTGTTTTCCCCTGAAATTAGTTTCCTTAACCTAGTCCTTAAGTTTCCCATCTACATAATGGAGAATGAAAAAGACTGCCTGTGAAGTCATTATGAATACACACACACAGTTCCCATCACTGCTGTGCAGATGAGGGTGTCATAAATGGTCCCTGACCTCAAGGCATTAGATCTATGGCAAGATAGGACATGATGCTGCCATGTTGTGAGACTATTCTAGGACTATCCTTTCAGAGCTTAGGATAGCATTACTGCAGGCTATGTGTTTCGGCAGAGTTAGTGGATCTTGTGTTTCTCAATGGCTCCTGCTGAAACAGCGGTGCAGCAGGCCGCTTTTTTTTTTGAGAGAGAGTCTTGCTCTGTCACCCAGGCTGGAGTGCAGTGGCATGATCTCAGCTCACTGCAACCTCTACCTCCCGAGTTCAAGCGATTCTCCTGCCTCAGTCTCCCGAGTAGCTGGGACTACAGGTGTGTGCCACCATGCTCAGCCAATTTTTTTGTATTTTTAGTAGAGACGGGGTTTCACCATGTTAGCCAGGATGGTCTCAATCTCCTGACCTCGTGATCTGTCTGCCTCAGCCTCCCAAAGTGCTGGGATTATCGGCATGAGCTACTGCGCCCAGCCAGGCAGCTACTTGAGAAGATGTCTCTAAGCCTTGCTGGGCACTGCAGCCTACATTAAATGACTCACATTCCATTTTCATATTTTTCTGACTTAGAGTCGCTTTTCCAACTCAGTGATCTCTCTGCCATCAGCATCCTTTACATCATTACATTGTTCCTTGTTCTAGAGGGATGGATGTACTGAGTTTTTTGTCTGCTGTCAAGAACTACTCCTTCTCATGGTAAAAGCCCCTAATTTTCTTATGGTGTCCACTGTATAATAAGTTCAGATAGGTCTGCAACTTCCTGGGTGGCTCATGACTCCAGCTTCACTCAGAACCTCAGGGATTGGCCCAGAAAGGGAACGTGGTCTCATCGGAATTATCGACCATTGCTGTGGGTTTTGCTTGCTGCTTCTGAACCATAGTGGTTTTGCTGTCATTTGCCTGGGACCTGAGATCGACCACACTCCTGTAGAGGCAGAGCTGAGAGATGGAGAACTGAATTCTGATTGTCTTTGTTGGAACTGAATCCAGTAGTGGTTGAAGTTCTATTCCTGATCTTTTGACTTCCTCAGTGTTTTTGTCCCCTACTCTTTAGCTTAAACCAGTTGGAATTGGTGATTCTGTCATCTGTCACTTGGAGTAGAAACAATCCAAGCGATACATGCCAAGTATCTGTAGTCCAAGTTCAAAAGAATTTCACTTTTTCCTTGTTTTAGCCTGAGTTGCCCATTAATAAATCAAGGTTGGAAAATACTCCTTCATCCACAGATGCTGGCGTCCAACAAGCTTATTGTTAAATTAGAGGCTTCAGATCGTATGACAAGTTCTCAGGCCGTGTATATTTTTTAAGATCTAAACATGGTATTAAGTTACCTTAAAATCCGGGTATCTAGCACTCACTGCTTCTAATTAACATAGAAGCTACCTTAAGAAAAGCCTGTAAACACAATAATATATATATGTGTGTGTGTGTCTGTTTGTGTGTATATGGAGAGAGAGACAGAGTCATGTGCCACATCACGATGTTTCCCTTGTCAACAGACTGCATATACTACAGTGGTTCCATAAGGTTACAATGCAGTATTTTTATTATACCTTTGCTATGTTTAGATACACGAATACTTTCCATTGTGCTATAATTGCCTACAGTATTCAGTATTGAACATGCTCTACAGATTTGTAGCCACAGCATATGCTGTCTAGATTTGTGTAAGCACACACTATGATGTTCACACAACACGTACTCACCTCACAATGAATTTTTCAGAACATACCCCATTGTTAAGCCACACGTGATTGTATGCATATACATGCGTATACCCATATTTGTATGTGAATATGTAATATGAATATGCATAATAAATATATATTTGTGTGTATGACATCTTTAGAATGTCTAGGCCAACAGTATGTGTTTCCTTTTACTCGTTAGACCAAAAAAGCAAAAAACAAACAAAAACACCTCATTGGGCAATATCAGGAAATAAATACATCAAGGTCAGAGAATTTGACATGGTCAAAGTCCAAGGTGCTCTGGCTGCAGGCACACTAGTAAGGGGGGTTGTTTGTTTCCTTTGACCCCAAGGTTTCAAGGAGGCCAATCCACCCACATGCCCTGGGGCAGGGTGCCAGGAAAATGAGCCTCTGGCACTGCAGCCGCCCTCCTTCCTGAGCTCTGCTTTCACGCCCACTCTTCCTTTCACTCCCACTCCACTCCAGTTCAGCCTGACTGCCGACCATGCTCTTCTTTCTGCTCCACAGTTTCAAGGGTGGACTCAATTACCAGCTTTCACCCTGAAAGCTTCTGGGATGCGGTTTGCCCAGCTGTGGCCCCCTCACCTGCACTGACCAGCTTCTCCCCACTTGACCTGCTCCTGGCAATAAGGGTGTTGTTTCAGTCTGCTTTGCAAGAGTGGGATGGGGTGAGGAAGAAGGAAAAGATAAAAGAGTGACAAAAGAGTAGCAGCTAGAAAAAGGGCCAAGGTAGTGTCTACCCACACATGTCTTTACCTTATCTAAAAATATTCCCATTGGCAGACAGGATGAAGAAGCTAAGCAGATGGCGTATGCTTCCTAGTGCACCAGATTGTAATATTATACACTTGGATTACAAAGTCTGGGTGTCACAGCTATAAACATATGTAAACATTTTTATGTTTTGCTAAAAAGGAAAAAAAAATTGCTGATGATGTATTATCCTAATGAGCTGATTACAAAGATCTATTAATTATATTCCCAAGCTCTAGATAGAATGACACTGGCTCCAGTGACATACCACTCAGATTCAGCAGTGTACTGGTATTTTTCATTTTCATTTGGTTTTTCACCATTTGCTATAGCTGTGTTTTGCAGATTAGAATCGTAGGACAGGAAAGAACCTTTAGATGAAGAGTTGGAAAACGATGACCTACCAGCCAAATCCAGCCTGACACCTTTTGTTGTAAATAAAGTTTCATTGAGTCTGGGAGTGGTGGCTCACTCCTGTAATATTAACTCTTCCAGAGAGGGGGAAGATGATTTGAGCCGGGGTTTCGAGACCAGCCTAGGCAACATGGGGAGACCCCATGGGCATAGTGGCATGTGCCTATAGTATCAGCTACTTGGGAGGCTGAGGTGGGTGAATTGGTCAAATCTGGGAGGTCAAGACTTCAGTGAGCTGAGATCACACCACTGCACTCCAGCCTGGGAGACAGGCAGACCCTGTCTCAAAAATAAATAATGAAAAGTTTTATTGGAACCCAGCCATGTCCATTTGTTTAGGTACTGTCAATGGCTGCTTTCCCACTACCCTAGCAGAGATGAGTACTTTGACAACCAGTGACTGTGTGGCTCAGAAAGCCTCAAGTATTCACTGTGTGGCCCTTTAGAGAAAAAAATTTGCCAACTCTGCTGTAGAAGGTTATCCAGGATCATTTGGCTGTTTTCTGGAATGCTTGTATTTTGTTGCCTCAAAAAAGTGTTTGCCCAGTTAAGATTTCTAGGGACACACATTGTATTGTCTCACTATCTCTATATCCCAACTCTTACTAAACAAAAATTATTT